>JBCJKE010116869.1:0-10944 GCA_039654525.1 Melibe bucephala
TCTCTCTCTCTCTCTCTCTCTCTCTCTCTCTCTCTCTCTCTCTCTCTCTCTCTCTCTCTCTCTCATTCTCTCTTTCTCTCTCTCTCTAGTCCATAAAAGAAAAGATAGTCCATAAAAATGCGTGATAGTCCATAAAAATGTGTGGCCTGGTAGCACAAATAGAAGGTTTTTATAGTGCTCTATAATATAAAAATACGTTCAGTCAAGTCAAGCAATCTGAACAATCGTTTGGTAATCACAAATAGTTTTAAATTATTTTATATTTTAATTTGATAGCTGACTCTATACAGTTGGTAAGGCAGGAAATGTTTATGAGATATACTTCATCTCCGAAAGAAAAGGTAGCACTTATTACCAGAATCACAAGGAATCACACAGAATCACCAATTCACATGGAATTTCAATATTTTGAAGTTCATTTTTTAATACATCACATTCTCCCTGAATTATATAGTATTAAATGACAGGCTCACATGAAATCACACCATCATCATCACCATCATTACCACCACTAGCACCATCATCAACCATCATCATCATCAACCATTATCATCGCCAACCGTATCATCACCATCATTACCATCATCATCATCATCATTACCATCATCATCATAGCCATCATCAAAATCATCACCGCACCATCAGAGAGAGAGAGTGAGGGTGTGTAATAAGACCAATATTTATAACATGTGTTTACTTAAAACAGTTAATGTTAGCGAGAACACCGTGATAGAGAAGGGAACACAGAGGAGAAAGGGGAGGAGAGGCCGTGTATGTGTATTATAAATAAAGAACGGTTGGCAACGATCAGCGTTTTGTTTTTTTTAAACAGTGAACTCGCCACACATATTTCGGCTGTGACGAGTTGTCTGGTATCCATTCCCATCACCATATTCCGAAAATAGACGAAAAGTATTAAATTCGCAACAGTCTATCACAGCCCTTTTGATTTGGGCATAGTGTTTGTTGTGCAGTGCAGGGCCTACACACTGGAATCTTCATTCGATTATTCAGTAATGGGCCAAGTCTTTCGTGCCATGCGTATGATGCCCTTGGTTGACTTTCTATTTCTGATATTTTCAGGCCTGTTCATCATGGACTAATGACTCACAAAACAACGTTGAAAGTGCTCTAACAGAATGATAACCTCACATACACCACAGAATACATCTAAGACGATCAGGAAAGTTAAAGGTCCTCATATCAGATCAACTCTAGAAACGAAAAGTTGCTGTCTACAAAACGGTAGTTGCGAAAAAGCCAAGCATGAGAAATTAATTACAACAAAAAACTAATAGAATGTGATAATCAGACTGATTTCCTATTACTCCTTTAAACAAATAAGATGGAGGCAACCTTTATAAGCTCAGAACATCACATGGTACAGTGTGCCCAGTCGTGTTTCCTGAAGTAGATTGAGCACTAGACACAGCGAAAAAGCCAGGCCTCAACCCCCTCCCCCTCCCCCACCCCATCCCACCCCTCGAAAAATAAAGAAAGCAATCAATTAATCACAGTGAAAAAAGAGAAAAAAGCCAATCTGGTATTCAGACAGATTTCTCGTTTCCCCGTAAACAGATGAAATGGCGGCGATCTAGGCTCGGAATATCATACAATAAGGAGTGCCCATTTGCGTCTCCTAAAGTAGATCAAGCAGTAGACAGAATGAAAAACTGTCACGACTTGAAAGTGGGACAAAGGTTTTAAGAACTGCCCAAGCTTGAATATATATATGGGTAATTCTTATATAATTCCTACTGCCACCTATGTCACAGGTTCAATAACGAAAATAAGCCTAAAACTCTCTGATTTTAAAATTTGAAACAAACTTTAATGATAATAAATACAAGGTAGTCTTATGAAGAAGAGGTATAAAGGATAATGTGATGACACAATTCTTCAGATAAATTCGTTGATTAAACTAACCAGTCTCTGACTGATTGACTGAATGATGCATGACTGATCCTCTGACTCCCCTCTCACACTCTACACAACATCTTATATTACATAGATAAACACCACATCGAGAATGTTCTCCCTCTTTCACCACTCTTCTACACCATCTTAATTAAAAAAAGACTACCTCTAGAATATACTCACTCTTTCCGTATTCTAGAAGAATCATAATCAATGTGAGTTGAGTAAACATCCGTCTTTTACATATATGCAAGCAATGCACACTGACCCTGTGTACACCGACACAAACATCGCTCACAATCCGAACATACACAGCATACACAAACTATGAGTAGATCTTAGTAATGATGTAAGCAAAGGCTTACTACAATGTGGGATACCAATGAAGGGATAAAAGTCAGTTGTTACAAAAACAAAACATAAAAAAAAATAAATCAAAGCCCAAAAAACCAACAATTATATTAGCAGCGTGGGGTTGTGAATAATGAATTTTGGTTATAAATATATATATATGGAACAGGGTGTCCCAAATATAAATGAATTTTGGTAATTGGGAATGCGGCGTTCCGAATCCGAATAACGAGTTTTGGTTAGTGGGAACAGGGTGTTACGAATTTTAAGCTTTTTTATGAAGAGCTTGGTATTGAACCTTCATTACTGGCTTAACTAATTACTAATATCAATGGGAATATTAATTTACAGCCCTAACAGTAACCAGTTAGAAAATTCTGCTAGTGAAGGTCACTGTGTTGCTTTCTTTGGCATTGCCATGGTAATAGCAATAATATCTGGATCATGCCTATCTACAATCTCCCAAAGTTTTCCCATTTTGCTTTTATGACACTATCAGCACTTGTATAATAGATACATAAACTTTCTTTCTTTACAACCTTAACTGTCTGGGATAGTCCTAGTGCATTAATAGTTACATTTCGACTTTGGAAGTTAGTATTTTTAAATTGTAATATTTATAATATATTTACAACTTCAGTATCTTCTTCTTATAATAAATATTTTACGCCTCCTTTTTCATTCTTACCACTTTCTGATCACCTGGGGGTCCTCTCACTTTGTATTGCACTTGTATTCCCCGGAGTCTGCGCCTTGTAATTCTTTTGCATTAATGAAAAGTTATCTTTTCTGTTGATGTTCTGTTTGTGCCAAGTCATTTGCACTTTTTACTCAATTCAACTCTGAATTTTCGTTGATAGATTTCAGATTTCTGGCACCACTCAACATTTTTCTTTTGATCTTGTGATTCTAGGCTCATTAGTAGAAACCTGCATTTCTTCTCTCTATCAAATTTCCCAAGTCGAATGGCTTTTACAAAGTTTTCATGCTCCAATTCAACATTGCAAACCTTCGCAATTTCACTAACCATACTTTTGTCATGCATGTTTCTCATTTCTTACTTTCTTTTAATCCATATACACCAAGTTTCTTCTCTCACTAATAACACTGATCATTGACACCACTGCTTTACTAGATACTGCTTTTTGTGATTGCGTGGCCAAATTTGATATATATATGTAATTTCTTTTCTGTCTAATTCTTCTGTAATAATATCTCTGACTTTGCTTCATTCCGTTTTTGTTTTTCAGCCATATTTTCTTCCAATATAAACATTCGGTCTTCAAAATACTTTGTTAATTTTCTACATGCTTCTTCAACCTTTATATCCATAAGGATCTTTACTGGATTTTTTTTTTTCACGACAGGCAGGGTAGAACCAAATGATCGATTGTTTCTTCTTTTTTTTTTCCTTGATTTAACTAATCTGTCTACCTAGCTCAAATCAAACAGATTCAACTGCATTATACAGTTTTTCATCTGTTTCATAATGAGATGATAAATTTACATTTTTTGTTTTTTATATCGAATTTGTATGGGGCAAAATGTTATCTCAGTGAAAATAATATGTCACCTGTTATATTGTTCAATTTCAGACCACACATACAGCAATGGCTGCAAATTTGGTTGGGATGGCTTTCATCCCATATTATGAACATCTGATGAATATACTCAAAACCAATGAAGAAATGCATAAAACAGCTAAAGGTAAACTCTTAAATTATGGATAGTAATGATTTTTTTTTTTATTATTATGGGGGGGGGGGGGGGGGGGGGGGTTGTTTTGGGGGATTTTTTGTTTTTGTTTGTGGGTTTTGTTTTGTTTTTTGGATGATGTTTTGTTTTGGTTTTTTTGTTTTTTTATCATTTACTTTAGTGAAATGTATGTGTTTTTGAAGGAGTTTTTTAACTCTTGTACCACCTCACTTAGCACCATAAAAATACATACCTTAGAATCAGAAGAAAATTTATTTCACAAATTTAACCCTAAAACTTCGTCTTCCCTAAAACAAAAACAAGTAGATCTAAACATAATAAAATTTATAAAAAAAGCACTAAAACCAAACACAAGCAAAGAAAGAAATGATCCACAAAACAAGGCTTCATATTCTAAATTTCATAAAGTTAAAGATCTATATCACAAAGATTATAACACAAACTCCAACCAACCAAAAAAAAGTAGATCTAGACCTAGAGTCATTTGCATCTCAAGATGCAAGATGTTAAGACTTTCAAAGGCACGATTCTCACGAAGGCAATATAAGATCAGACATTCAATCCAATTGTCACACAATATATTCAAATCACTCACATCTCAGGTCATCTTATCAACCAAATCATAGCCCTGCCTTGGTGAACCATGGTGAAATGACACCCTCTCGTGCATAGTAATATCTCCTTTGGCCAATCTTATGATCATAGAGCTACCTTTCGTGTAACATAAAAGAATTCCCGTACCACGCTATTATGAAAGATTATACAAGAATCTATATAATAGAGGGCTCTGTCAGCTGACAATTTGGAGGAACAATACAAAGCAACACTCATATGTGACATGGTATGTGATTGCAGACTATTGATTGGCCGTTTTTGCAGCCAATCATCGTTTAGTTTATCACCAGACGCTCTGCACAAAGGGTGGTCACTGATTAAACTACATGCACTTGCTTTCGTGCGTCTTATAGCCCACTCTGTGTAATAACCCTTTTCTTTGACACAAGAAGGGCATGTTTTTAGATGGAGACTACTGTATTACAAAATGATTTTAACTCACTCCATCAATGGAAAGAGTGGAAAATGGAATTCCACCCAGAAAAAGGCCAAGTACTTAAAATGTCAAATAAAAAAAAAACTTACAGAATAATACTATTTTCTACACATCCAGACATTAAAAACTAAAAATAGTGCTTGGTTGTAATTATAGTCATAGACAATAAACTACAAGGGAGAGACCAAAACCATGCGATGTGCAAAAAAGCAAATAGCCTACTAGTATTTATTAAACATACTATCAATGACTTCCCCCATCATGTTAAAGATAAGTGCTCTAAATCATTCGTAAAACCAGTCCTAGATTACGGATGGTGTGTATGAGATCCACATTATCACAACAAAATAGTTGGCATAAAGAAAATTAAAAAAAAAAAAAAACCACAGACAGATTCGTAACCAACAACATCAGGTAACAAAAATAAACATGAGCAAATTACAGTGGATACCCTCCAAGAAAAAGGAGCTAGAAATGAAGTTACCATTCTTTTCAAGGCAATTAATGATCGAGCAGTATTACCATTTGAAGAATTTCAAATGAAAATTATCCTTACGAGATCTAGTGCTCAAACATTTACATTACCATCTTCAAATGTAGATAGTTATTTATATTCATACTTCCCTAGTACTTTTAGATTATGGAATAAATTGCCAGTCAGTGTAAAATGCAGTAAAGATACAGAATTTTAAAAAGATACTTAAATATATATACAATATTAACATAAAAATACTAGCAGTCTAATTTATGTTCAGGGTGTTAACAAGGATACTCAGTTGACTAAGTCTGTCAGCTGTTATGAAGAAGAATCAGCTTCGTTAATTCCCCACAGAGTTTGAGTTCCACTTTCTCAGTGTATACATCTAGGAAGCTTGCATCTCCATGACCTTCCTTGTTCTAGGTATATAAAAGAAAATGTAATCACTCAAAGATCTCAGTTTTCTCTCTGTTATCCTGTGCATGAGAAGGTCCCTCAGATAATCTAGAGCAGTGCCCTTGATCAGTATGGATCAATTATATTAAATTTATTGTCATTGCAATAGAACATTACTCTTTCTTTTTCAATTAATTAAATTTTAAATGATTAAAATAATTTCATGCATATATTTTCAAAGATATGATGTGGATGGGTCTTAAAATAAGGATCTATTATAAGATATCCTACCATCTAAAAAAATGGAGAGGGGAGAGGATTTGTCTTTTGCAAGCGTTGGCCACAAGGGTAGGGCCGCAAACAGGCAAATTATGTTACTAGTCTTGCCCAAGGGTTAAATCACAATGTCCCCAATGAAACTCCAACCCACAACCCTTCAGTTCAAAGCACTACCGCTGAACCACTATGACCATCTTAGCTACAGGTACAGTGTAAAATGTCTTGAAAACAGAAAGTTTGAAATTCCTGAAACTTCGAACTGCTGCCATTGTAATTTGACTATTTGAAATAATATAATTTTAATGGGAAGGCAAAGAAGCATGAAATGTGACTTGTGAGTTATGCATCAACCAGGCTGGGGTTCAAAAAACCATTGTTCTTACAAGCTTTTATATTTATGAGGCAAGTGCTGTCAGCTGATCCCTGTTTGGTTACAAATGAATCTGTATGGTATGCCCTAATTCCTCGGAAAATTTGCCCAACTGTGATTTTTATGCTTAACTGTAAAAGGCCCTTGACACACAGCGATATAATGTCAATGTGATATCTATGCAATTTGGAAGGAAGTGACAAATCAACACCTGTAAATAGAAAATCGTAGAGATATCCCCAGGTCACTTGAATTCAGGAGCTGCCTGAAATGTTATAACTGCGATTTGTACCGACCAGCATCTCTTAGATGATGAGTCATATTTGCGGTCTAGATAGGGAAACTTACAGCGTTATCTTTATTTTTACAATTAATTTGATATCTGGTTTGAATTCAGCTGCTTGAAAATTGAGGATTACCGAGTAGATTTCACCAATTTTGTATTTTAAAAGATTTTGTCTATATTTTCTCTTTTAATTTTATCGAATGCATGGTACAGACCTAGGAAATGAGCTCCCCGCAATGTAGGCAAGGTAAATGCCTCAACCCAAGGCTATTTTGTGGAAGCCAAGGATGTATTTCATGGAAGCAGAGGGGTCTGTTTTATTTTCAGTGTGCGTACATAAAAAATGTTACTGTAAGCTAGGCAAGTCCCATTGTTGGCGCATCACTCAGTTGCACTTGGAGTAGGCCTTTTTGTTTCAATAACCAACATGTCGTGGTCGAAGACAAATACAGATACATTTATTTAAATGTATAGAGCCACCATTGATAGCCTAGATCTCAGGCACCTTTTCTTTTTGTGTTTCACAACAACATAAGCTGCCAAAATGTCAACTAACACAGCATCCACCATGATACTAATGAAACAGAAACTGACACAAGAGTCGCTTCATGTAAATGAGCCAAAAAAGCCCCACGGATATCTCAGAGATGTGCTCAGATATATATCTTTGCGTCCAAATCGCATGCATATCGCTGTGTATAAAGACCCTATAATAAAATAATTCTTGTTTAAAGATACATGAATCTTTCATTCACTGTTGAAAACATGTTCTGTTATGCTCCTTTCATACACAGCAGTCCATAAAATCATGTAAACATGACCCTCCTTTAGGAGTATGCAATACAGTAACTTGAACGGTAATTCTATGTCTATATCTTTTTGCCACCTATTTTATCCTCTTATTTTAGGTAAAAAGAGTAGAAAAATGAGATAGATCTCTTTGACCTACACTGCTACATTCAATGTATCAAACTTTTTTGTGGAATAAATGTACATCATAAATGCTTTTGGGTTTTGTTTTTTTTTCATTTTCATCAATAAAAACGAGTGAAGAAAAATTGTACCATAAATGACAGAAAACTTTTTTTGTATATATGTGAAAGAATTTAATGAATGAAGAATACATATATATGTGATTCACAGCAGACTTTACTTGCTGTTTGAGTTTTGAGATATTTTGTTTGCCTCAGTTGACAGTGATCATATATTTGTTTATTACAGGTATCTTCAAACAAATAGCATGGGGTGCTGCTTGTACAGCAGCAGGAGCATTTGTCGGTGGACCTTTTGGAGCAATGGTTGGAGGAGTTGCTGGTACTTGATTTTCTTTTGTTTTCAATTAGTACATTAGTTGCCTCCTCCGAAGTACATGCCTTTCCAAGCTCAACCCTTTTTGTTTTGACCAGTATTTTGCTATATAAACCCTCATTGTTGAGTACGCAGTGGCTTAGTCTCAGCTCGTGCATGCTTATCTATCACAATGTAGGCGTCAGTCTTGTCTAAATGAGTCTTTTTTGCCTCCAAATGTGTCCTAGTCTTGCATGATATGGTGCCAATATGAAAAGGAACCCATAGAATGACCGACATCCTTTTCGACCATTCATGCCCTCTGTTATCACAGGAAATGTAAAATCTATCGATAACAAAATCGACAAACTGACCTCACACCTTCCTCATAATATTCTTACGAACATTGATCCATTTATTTATTAATTTCTACATATATATCTGTATAAGAATACAGGCATATATATGTACATGTAGTAAATTGTGTATATATATCCAATTTTTCTCTATGTGTGTTTGTGTACATAAAAATGCATATATAGACATCCTTTCTTAAAAAAAATATAGTGCTCATTGTGAGCTCCCCATCCTGAATTTCTGCGCATTACTTCAGATCTACTCAGTGACTTGAAAATTACAAAACAGGTTTTTTAAACATCATACTTCAGAGCAGTCACATGACCCCAAATTTTCAAAAAAATAAAAACGTGGCTCTATTAAATAAAAATCACATCTTTGAGGTGAAATTTTCTCCAATGATACCTCCCTTTAACGTTTCAATCCAATCTGGGTTGCCAATTTGCAATTTTAATGAATGCTTTCACAGCATAAACACTGTCTCAATTAATTCATTGACGATTTGTTTGTGGCAACTCTTCAAAATAGGCCCACCTAATTAGATAAAGTGCATATTAGGTAAGAATATATCTACAATTTGCATGTGTATTACACGTCAAGAGTAAAAAGGGGTCGAGTATCATTTACAAGCAAATATTATGGTTTGGCAGATTTTAGTGGTATATAGCCAAATTTTAAATTGGAATTGGCAGAATGCCTTAAAATAATCTAGTAACCCTGCCTGTCCATTCATAAATTATTGAAACAATAGACCACTCAATAGATCTAGATGTAAACTGTGAAGTTGTTGGTCTAGATGGTGATGGTGTAGCCAATCGAGACCTCGGTCCTCTTTTTATCGTTGTTGAAGCTGGATGTCTGATATGTATTAGAGGCAGTGGTGAAGCAGACCTAGATCTAAATCTAAATCTAGAGCTATAAGTAGCTACTGTCCCTATCAGTATCACCAGCAGCAGTGGGTGTTGTTGGGCAGGGTGTGGTGGGTTGATTAAGCTTAGTTTGTGGTAGATTCTCTATCGAGGCTATCTAGATCTTTGTGTACGACATCTCTTTTTCTCATCTGCCATAACAATAAACACATTGAAAAAATATAGGCTAGAATGTAGAATCTAGATCTTCTACAATCTTGGTAGATTTTTTACTGTGGCTAATTATCTAGATCTAGATCTTGGTGTATGACAGGTTTGCATGGTAGATGGTTGGTACGCATGGTTGTATTCATTCCATGTATTGCTCTTACAAACACTAATGACAGTTGTCTCCCATTCACACTCACTAGAATACAGTTCCCAATAAAACCATCAAATGTCACGACAATTTTCAAGTCATAAGGTCAAAAGCAAACATTGTCAAAAGTTGGGATTTATCTTTCATAGTCAATTTTTACTTACAGTCAATTGTAGGCCTATGTGGCTAGATATGTCTAGAGTAAAAAGCTACAATGGTTTGCATCCCTTTTCATCCCACGAAATTGCGGGCATTTAACTAGTATCTTAAATAGTAATAATATATAAAATATATGAATATTATATCTCATTTATTAAATTATAAATTTATATATACTTTTACAAACCTTTAGTAATGTTTTTATCTTTCCTATTTAGTTTAGAAGCGTCTGCATACTTAATGTTTTTATCTTTCCTATTTAGTTTAAAAGCATCTGCATACTTTAATTTCACTTTGGGGGGGTGGGGGTGAAAATAAAGTTTTTGAATTGAATTGAAATGAGAGATTAGAATGATGACACAGATAAATCATTAACACTCACTTCATCCACCCACCTGTCATTGACAAGTGACATAATCATCTCTCATTCTCAATCACCTAAGTCAGATAAGGTCAACCTAATGTACATGAAGCTCTTCTCTCTCCCCATTGTCAGTGCAATTGTCCTTCACTTTTGAGGACAATATAATATGTACAAGGTCAGGCTGGATCTGAAGCACAATGCATTTGTAGCCACTGTCCGAAACATCTAAGTCAAACTTAAAAAACGCTGTTTGAGTTGTGCTAGTACCACTCGATGAAAAAATCCACCGAAAAGGGACCCAGCTATAAAAATTATGGTAGTCCTTCAACAACAGCTCAAGCACGCACCTAGGCATACTATCAATGTGCATACACATTTGGCACGGACTACTGTAATACCGGTAATGGGGGTGTATTTAATATATTATATAATATATATGTATATTGCCACTGTCATAGACATTCATCAAGTTAGATCAAATTTTTTATTTGTTTAAATTGAAGCGTATATGGTAATACATTATATTATACATCTACCCAAAAAATGTGACAGTCAGCTAATCAGTCCTTTTAATCATAAGCCACTGTTTTCTAATCACCTTTGCCATCCAAGGCCATCTGCTTGTAGTGCACTCATCAGAAGCCAATGTAGTGAGGGCTGATTTCTCTCTCCCTCCCTCCCTCCCTCCCTCCCTCCCTCCCTCCCT
>JBCJKE010116980.1:0-10941 GCA_039654525.1 Melibe bucephala
GTAGCGTGCTTTTAAGAGTCTTGACATTGATGCGCAAATGACTTGTTACAAAGGTTTATGAATGGGATGGCTGTTTTATGTTTAAATTTCATTCTCATCATCACTATTTGTTATGTGCCCAGTGAAAAATACCGGGTTATTAGGCGAAGTTCTGGTCTGAGATGAAAAAACTGTTTCACCAGCACGGCGGGTTATTAAGCGAAGTGGGCTATTATAAGGCAGCGGGTTATTAGATGGTGACTACTGTATTCTTCTTTCCTACAGTTATTATTGCTTATGCAAAACATAAAATGTGAACAAAAGATTTTAAAATGTATATTTGCAAATAACATAGGCCTCCAAGCACAGAGGAACTTGGTTAAATTGAAGTGGAAAAAACCCCAATCGAAAACAGCTAGGTCAAGAAGAAATGTAATTTGTTAACATTTTAGTTAATAAACCAGCAAAAGACCAAAACCACCACACATTGAAGAATGATCAAACCAAAATCAATTTTATCTTCATGCCACCAGAAAAAAGGGTAAAAAATAAGTCTATTACTATTGGCGTCATCTATGTGCTCTCTCTTGTTCTCTCCCACGCACCTCTCTTGCTTAACACTGTGAAACTAAATGCCTTTGATACAAAAATGCAAGCTTAGCCCTATGGTCATAACAATAACTCTCCACTCTTACTTCATTGATATGCATGTCCATATTGAATACTAGTACATGTACTAAGTCATAGTGAATTATCAGAATTGCCTATGAACTGAAAATGAACTATGCTGTAGTGTGTTCTATTTCAATTTCTGTCCATAAAACCATTGTGTCTAAAACAGTCATATGGCTTTATCTTGTACTCTTTGCATCGTATTTGCACCTGTTTTTATAGACCTGCAATTCTCATTTAAGATGTCTTCTCAGCCTTGGACTTCCAAGTTTCAAGAGAATCAAAATCGTCGATAAGAAGAAGCTAATAAAGACAGCATACCAAACTCATCTCTTTATACCATTATTAGGACCAAGAAGTGATGTCCAGTGTTCATTATCTTTAAACAGAGAAAAAGTTTAAACCAAAACAAGAATCCCAGTCCACAGAAATTCTTGTTCAAATGGTTTCCACTGTATATTATACATTTATTTGTAAGGGTACTATGCTTGTACTCTATATGAAATAACTACCATTTAGAATGAGAAGAGACAGCACAATTAAAATCGATCAAGACTAAAGAAGGTTTATTCCCACACTTATTGGCATAAGATCTAGAACATCGGGTAACCACACATAGTCATAGTCAAACCATCTTACTTATAGGCTGACAGACATTAAAAAATCTAGTTCTTCTACTCTAAATTGTACAAACAAGTTCTAATGGCAAACGTTTCACAATAGTCCTTCAAATCATTCCCATTCCACCCTGATTTTCTTTATTGTAAAATAATATTACAAAATATACTGCACTGGCTTCAACATTTCATTGAATCCACTTGTAAGCAGTAAATGAATAATAAACTGAAAATAGGACTTGGGTCTGATTATAAAGTATGTCCCTCTTCTGAAGGTTTGTAATTGTAAGCTCAATTATATGAAATTGTTTTAAGGAAAATCATATAAGAACAATGTTCTACCGTATCAGCAATTGGACAATGTGTTTCTAGATCAACTCCATCTAAAAATCCATTATTAGAAATTGATTCATATTTGGAGTTTTCTTTTCCAGCACTCATCACATCAACTGCACTTTCCAATACACTTAATGGCCACTTTTCAAAGTCTGAAAATGACAACAAAATGAGAAAACATTTGCACATTCTGCATAGAAAGAATTCAATTTTAGTAGGAATTTTAAGGAAAGTTAGTTCTCATTTACATGATGAATATGTTATTATATATATTGTTGGTAATCCAGAAACCATCTCAATTGTCTTGCAACTAGACTGCATTGCCACAGTCCCTAAGCAATAGGAGGGCATTTCTAGTAGGATCTTTTACTGTATTCAATTTGATTTTTGTAAATCTTACATTTACTCATTTGCTCATAAGAGGTGCGTTCAATAAGTATCCAGACCAGTCAAACTGCAGACACACTGATAGAGCACCATCAATGAACGTTTGATTTTGAAGCAGTTTGTGCACATGTTTTGAGAATTTCATTCACTCCCTCTCAAAACTCTGGATTTGGTGAAGTTTATAAGAACGCGACTCTTTGTCCCTTATGTGATTCATTTGAAAGCCTTTTGTAAGCTGATTTTGTACAAGAATTTGTGAGTTTTTGAAATTTCCTGCACTGAACATTTGACGATAAAGATGGACAATCTAGAAGAATAGCAAGTGTGCATCATGTTCTGTTACAAACTCAGTATGAAACCCATTGAAACTTTTGAAATGCTTCAGACGGCCTTTCATGATGATGCCATGGGAAGTCACAGTGTTTTGAATGGTTTTCAAAGTTCAAACTGGATCTACATAAAATCAGTTTTAGTTTTTCCATGATGATACAAAAACAAAAATAGCGTGGATGATGACAATGACAGTAATGTTAGTAGCAATGGTGCACAATCTATAGCTTATACATCTTTGATCTTATTTTTTGTTGGAATAATTGTGACACCGTGGGGTGTGTCACAGCATGACTGTGAAAGTGGTCCTACAAGTATTCAAGCAAAACTGGATAAACATTACGTTAAAAGTTTTTCTGACTTTTTGGCTGACAGACTGGGATGGGAACAACAGAGAAAATGAGAAACACTAAAAAAAGAAAAAAAAAAGATGTTTGAAGCTTGTACATTTCAATAACTTATGTGTATTACATAATAAAATACACTAAGTAAGGAAGAAAAATCAAAAATGTCATCCAGTCTTTTCCCAAATTCAAAGCAATTCATAAAAGTGGTTGTATCCTTTGCCTCAAGAAGAGAGATATTTCAATTCCAAGTCATTTTTACAAACAGCCATAAACTAAATAAGATTCTGTGAATCAATGTGTAAATTTTACCTTGATTAAGCTATGATATAAGACCTATTTTATAATACATGTATTAATAAATGGTCAAATTTTTTCATTATGTGATGATAATTATAATATCCTCATCACTAAAGTGTAACAGTAAGTGTTCTTTTGGATATATAGAAGCTTATGTATGTGTATGTGTGTTTGAGCATTTGTGTCTACCTGTCTGACTGCCTTTGTTTTGTGTGCTTTTAATTATGGTTATGTTTTCATTATTTATTTAACTGTACATCAAACTTTCGTTATTTGAACATCTGATATATTTTACGTGCTCGGTGTGAGTTTCATGTGAATTATTTAAATTGGAAAGGAGATGCAAACATTTTTCAAAGCTATATTAAAAAAAATAATAAATTTTGAACTAACCCTTCATATTGTTCAGTAAAAAATGTAAGTAGGACCAACACTTTGTAGTTCTATAAATCTTACTGTTTAAAAAATTGTGATTTCAAAACCTAGCTTGCGATTGATCTGTTCCATTCTGTGCCCATGGATAAATCAGAAGATGATGAATGGAGCACTTTGATGTTGTAGCCATGTCTTATTCCTGTCATTATTTTTCACTTGAACAATCAGGTCAGGAGTATTTTTGGTTTATGTACTTCCTTTCTGTTCAATTTCTCAAATAAAAATATATAAGATCTAAATCTATTGTATTATAAATCATTCGTCTTTATGAATGCACAAAAAAATCCACAAAACGTTTCTCTGAGATAAATTATATCACATAATTTAACTAGGTTCACAAAAATCATTACATGTACTATTCATTTGTTTTCTTATAATCTTTTTAAATTTTTGCACAGTCTTTAGATTATTTTCTCCATCATCATGCCCAGGGAGATTTTGAATTGCACCTTTGCTTTGGAAAATATTGACTACCAAAATGAGTGTGGGTTATTCTTCTTTTTATTTCGACCAATATAATTATAGCAGAAGATAAATATATCTTATACTTAAAGTTTAGAGCACTTCATATTTAAAGACTGATATGATTCATGTCAAGATGCTTAAATTAATGCCATTGTTTTATTTCTACTGATGTATTTTTCATTTTGTCTTTTCACACATTACTGTATTCTTAGAGTACTTACACTTTTTATAAATCTTCTCTCTCTCATACTGCAAATTAAGAGCTTCTTCCTTATTGTACTGTTCACACAGTTTTTTTGCTGCACTTTGTACTGGTTTTAAATATCCTTCCATAATCTCAGGAAACTTGTGAATGAACCAGTCAAGGACATGATGACCTTTGATAATCATATATCCAGATACCAGATCAATGGTGATGGAAAGACCATCTATGTAGAGTTGAAGATGGAATTTTTGCTGCGTCTGATACAATTTTTTGTATGGAAATGCATATACCTGAAAAAAAAATTGAAAAAAATTTTTTTTTCAATAATACATTATTAATAAGTTAAGATCATTTACAAGGACAATATCATGAAAAATCATATTTAAAGTGGAAATCTAGTTAAACAATGTTAAGTTGAGTTTTCGTTTTTGTTTTGTTTTTTTTTTGTTTTTGTTTTTTGTTTTGTTTTGTTTTGTTTTTGTTGTTTTGTTGTTGTTGGGTTTTTTGGGGTTTTTTTTTTTTTGTTTGTTTGTTTTTGTTTTTTGTTGGGTTTTGTTTTTTTTTTTTTGGGGGGGGGGGGGGGGGGTTTGTTTTGTTTTGGGTTTGATTGTTTTTCAGATTTTTTTTTTTTTTCGTATTTTTTTAATTGCACTGATAATGTACTGATTATTATTTATGCCCAACAGTCAACTAAATTATGTCCATACAAAATCAAACCATCCACCATGTATAATAAATGCAATTCCTATATCCATCAATCAGCGATTAATCCAGCTATCACATAACCAAGAAGCCTTCATAAATGCCGCACCTGGCTATCAAACAGCCCTCAATAAATGCGGATATAGCTTCAAATTCCAATATAACATAGATGAAACGATCAAAAGAAAAAACAAAAGGCGGAAAAGAAATATTACTTAGTTCAATACTCTGTTTTCGGCAGCTGTACAGAATAATATCGGCAAAGAATTTATTAATTTAATAGATAAGCCTTTTCCCCCTACGCACAAGTACCAGAAAATATTTAATAAAAATACATTAAAAGTGTCCTACTGCTGCATGCCAAACATCGAGAGCATTATTGCCAGCCACAACAACAAAATATTAAATCAAACCAAAAGCAATCCACCATCCAGCAGCGTCACGAATATCAGGGCTACTGGAGGGAGTAAAAACTGCACCAAAAGCGCATTACGCAACTGCAGAAACAGATTAGATTGCCCTCTGGAAAATAAATGCCAAACAGCCGAAATAATCTACAGGGCTACTATGGGCAGCCAAGTTGACTCATACGAATATGTAGGCAGCACCAAAACAAGCTTTAAACTCCGGTATAATAATCATAAGCAAAGTTTCAAGGAGAAAAGAAAAATGCACAACACGAAATTGGCCGAAAAATTTTGGAAGCTCAAAGAAAACAACAGAAAAGAGCCACAAATAAAATGGGAAATCCTCAATAAAGCAAGGGACTACCAACCAGGATACAGATCCTGTAACCTCTGTGCAGAAGAAAAACTCCAGATTATAAAATCCATGAGCAACCCAAAGTCCCTCAACACCTGTTCGGAATTCAACAGGAAATGCCCCCATAAGCAGACATTTAAACTGGAATATTACCGGTAAACTTGCACACCCCACCAACCACCAGCAACGACCGCCGCCATTGAAAAACCTCCCAACAGGGTTAGTGAGTTAGCCCACTGGCCTATAAAAGGTAATACATAAACAAGATCTGCACCACACCAAGACAGGACAACGGCATCTGAATCTGATGAATGGGCTGCCGCCCATGAAAAAGGCCTTTGATGCCAGCAACAAAGTGGTCAATTTTTTCATTTATATATATATGTGTGTGTGTGTGTGTATGTGTGTGTGTGTGTGTGTGTGTGTAAGACATACAATGTACTAAATATTCCTTTTAGTTGCATACATTTATAGGTTCACATTATCTCAAAACACTCATAGTAAACAAACACCCAATAATTGTAATAAATAAACTCTTGTAGGCTACTTACTGGGTAGTTATTTGGATGTTGAAGAAGCTTAACCCAAAATGCCCCTAAAGCTATCGATCCTCTAGACGAAAGAGGTCTAAGAATAACATTATGCTCCTGTGACAAGTCAAGGTAAACATTTTCTCCTGTTTTGCGATGTGTGAAAGAGTTGATTGTCTTTTCAAATCCTTCTGCAAATGCCATTTGTAAAGAATCTGAAAGCAAGAGAAAGAATACCATTATATGTTGCTAAAACGCAACAGTTGCATTTGCTTATAAAACTTTGTACTTGGTGACAAGTGGAATAGCTTCTTTTTTCACCTTAGAGCTTTGCTCCATCTCTCATGCAGAATCAATCATGGTGATATGATTGTCTACAAGATTTCTTGAAAGCCAATGAAATAAAACCAAGTAATTATATCAAATGAAAGATTGAGAGAGATGGTGAGGGGGGTCAAAAGAATTTGGGTAAAATAAATTCTTACACTACACTCTTCTCTTTATACAGGCTGTCAGACTCAATCAACTGAGTGTTCTTGTCAACACGCCAAAAAGTAGACTGCAGGTACAGTAGTTTTCTTGAGAGTGCCTGGTGGTCGGGAACCAGTCTAACCGGGCACTTAGGCAGAGCTGGTACTCAGGCGATATCGACCCTGCAGCTCCAAAGGGGTCTGATTTCATTATCCTTAACTTGAGTATTCAAATCTCAGAAGTTTACAGTGTATCTTGAAACGTGACTGTCACCTGTGGACAATGATAATCTTGCTGAGTTTTTAAATCACTTTTAAGTTTACAAGTCATGCCGCCAATTTCAAAAGGTTCAAAGACACCCCTGTTCACAGCTATACAGTGATCATTTTGTCGTGACCGGGAGGGACTTGAGGGCATTGAGTTGCATAAATCTGTAGACAGTCTTTCATTTTGATCAATCATCTTGTTAAGTCAAGGCATGGGCTGTCGTGCATTATTGAACACATGAGCATGTCTCTTTATCAACGTCCAAATCTAGGCCACGCCTATTGCGTCGCATTAATGAATTTAATTGGTTGGACAGCGGACCAGTAATGGGGGCATTCATTTGTTACCTGTTCTAGACTCAAAGGGGTGGAAATAGTGAGCGGGAGTGTCGCCTTTTGACACCCTAGCAAACTCCAGACAAATGTTCATGGTTACTTTATCTGTAGTAAGTTGATATTTCACAGCCTTTTTGATTGACACCATGCCAACATATCGGGCACTAAGGCGGCAGATGGCTTCGAAGGCGGGCACTTAGAGTGACAATTCTGATAGTAAAAAATTGGTTTCGTCAAAATACTGAGCACTTAGACAAAACGGGCATTCAGCCGGAGGGCACTTTGGTGAAAACTACTGTATTTACATGTGTAATGTATATTTAAGTTTCTGTTCAAAATCTTGTGTATCTTTACTATACTTTACATTGAGTAGAAGATTTTCCATACATTGTATTTCAGTAATATTTCATTTTTAACTTTTCAGAAATTTATAAATAAGCTAAGGACATTGGAAGTTGAGTATTAGTCAGATCGGAAGTCGAGTACCAAAACCTATAGGCAGCATTATGTTGAGAAAGAAAAAAAAATAGAATTTATTGTCAGGGCTAGGGTTAAGGTTTGAAGGTTGGTTAGAGTTGGTGTTGTTTGCACATTGTTTGTACATCCCGATATATGGACAAATTGTAAAAAAAGAGTTAAATCAGGCTCATCCCAATGAATTGGTTTATGACACCGAAAGGGCTAAACCAATTTGGCTGGAAAAAAAATCAGCAAAACCCATTGTCAGCTATTGATACTCTCATTAGCTAGTACTCGAGATTCTATATCAAGCTGTTCATAATACTAAATTTTCAATAACCCAAGCTCATTTATAAATGAAAAGTACAACAATCGGAAAGGACTCGAAGCTGCCACTAAAGTGAAAGATTACCTCTATTTCTATTGTTTATTTATGATCTGCCCATTTCCATAATTTCAGGTTGATAAGTTCAATGATGTCTAGATCTAAGTATTTCGTTATCTCTCTACTTTCATGTTGAAGCATTCTGTGGGTCTAGGTCTAGATCTATATTGACATATTGAATTGTATGTTGTCTAGATCTAGATGTTCTCAGTCTTCTGGATGTAATCAAGATATAATATCTTTAAAATATTATTAATTAGATCCGTATTAAGTCGTTTTAGATCTAGATATTATTTATAATGTATTTTATCGACCATTGCAACAAACAAAACTGTCAAAAGTACTGCATTTTCTCACTGCACCAACAAAAGACTTACACTTAGATCTACACATTACATTATTTACATGTTAATGAGTTAATGTGTGGCGAGTGAAGCTAAGATCTGACTCAATTCCAAGCTGAACCTTGCTTAAATCGCTACATGTGCAATTTAACAGTAAATGAAGAAAGACGAGTAAAGAAAAGATTTACTTAACTTACTTGTGATCATTGAATATTTAGATTCTAGATCTAAATGAGCAACGTTAGGGAAGTTGATAACAAGTTCGCGTTATATGTTGTGATAATTACTATGACAACGACCCACAAGTCACTGAACTTATTCAGCACAAATTATTATTATTATCCCCCTCCCCATTACTGTTGAGCGATAGTCTTTGCCTTTCTTTGCAAATTATAGTAAAATCGGATTGTTGTCGACATTGTTGAAATTTTATATAAATTTTCCCTCACGTTTGAAGTCAAGCATAAACTTATAAATACAAGCTTGATGAAAGAAGCTGACCTTAGAAATACAGCGCTATGCTTCTGTGGGTCTTACAAATTGATAAAATTAGATATTAGATGTAATGTGTGTATGTATGTATGTAAAAAAAAAAAATAAATAAATAAATAAATAAAAAAATATATATAATATAATATCTATACCTAGACAGGCAATTTCAGCAACCTCCAATGAGAATAATTACAAATACAGAGGGAAGAGTTTGATCATTTCCACTGAGGATTGGGCCCGGGAAGTTGGAACCCAGTCATTTTTGTATTCACTGGTTTTTGTTTTGTTTTGTTTTGTTTTGTTTTTGTTTTTGGTTGTTGTTGTTTTGTTTTTTTTGATTTTGTTTTGTTTTTTCTGTTGCTTGTTTGGATTTTTCTTTTTGGGTTTTTTTTTTGTTTTGTTTTGTTTTGTTTTTTATTTGAAAAGGGGGGAGGGGGGGGGGGTCCTTGATTGTTTCGTTAGAGTAGTTTTATTTGTTTGTTGTTGTTTTGCTGTTCTGTTTTGTGTTTTGTTGGGGTTTTTTAAGGGGGGTCTCGATTGTTTTGATGTTGTCGTTTTCATTGCTCTTGGAGCTTTCCCACCTTTTCCTTTCTTTGGGCTCTTGTACTGTTTTATTTGTTTCTTACTCTTGTGGGTGTCGTTGTTTTGGTTGCTTCCACCAACAACCAACACGATAGCAGCAAACACGATGAAACTGGTCACAGGTTGAAAAGTAAGGAAGAGTTAATTAATAAGCATCATTGTTTTATGTGAACACAAACAAGTCAGTAGGCAGACTGCGCTACTCATCTATTGATCAATTACTAAAAGTAAAAGACACAGGCATAGTAAGAGACCATCTAGCAACAATGACGGAGGACAGAAATGTCTGGAAAATAGAGATAGGATATTATTATAACTATCATTATTATTATTATTATTATTATTATTATTACTATTATTATTATTACTATTATTATTATTACTATTATTATTATTGTTGTTGTTTTTATTATTGTTATTATTATTGTTAATATTACATATATTATATATTATTATTATCATCATCATCATCATCGTCATCGTATCGTCATCGTAATCATCATCGTCATCGTCATCATCATCACCATCATCATTATTGTCATCATCATCATCATTAGTATTATTATTATTATTATTATTAGTAGTAGTAGTAGTAGTAGTAGTAGTAGTAGTACTATTACTATTATTATTTATTACCAGTATTGTTGCTTTTACCCAAGGTTTTATCGTTAATGCTTTTCTGCTTCTTTTTTTTTTTTTTTTTTTTTTGCTTTTTTCGTTGTTTTTTTTGTTTTTTTTGTTTTTTTGGTTTTTTTCGGGGTTTTTTGTGGTTGTTTTGGCTTTTTTTTTTTTTTTTGGGGGGGGAGGGGGGGAGGGGGTTTTGTTGTTGTTGGGTTTTTTTTGGGAGGGGGGGGGGGTTCGAGTCGTTCTATTTACGCGGATGGTTTGTTTAAATGAGTATTCGTGTCAATACATTAACAAATAACTGACTAGTATTTAGATGTTAGTGTCGTATTTTTAAGTTTCTGTCGGAGTTCATGGTTTCTGTAATCGTCTGTATCTTTACTGTATTTTTCATTGATTGGAAGTTTACTCTATGACCGGAAAGTTTCTGCATGCTCATCAGATTGACGTAGACCAAATCTAGAGCTAGGCAGGACATAGGAATAAATTTTCATTTTCGGAATTTCAAGTTTGCTTAGTCTATCCGGAGACAGCAATATAGAGACCCGTCACACCTCAATTTAGGCGAGATCGGGCTCAGGCATCCGGTGAAGGTTTCACGCCGTACAACTATAGTCTGTTTCCCTCAAGCGATAAATCGCCGTATTGTTTTTTAAGGTTAGTTAAGGGGTTTGCTCTGAATGGGTTTCAAACACGTTTTCTTTTTGTTTAATGTCACGCCTCAGCCACATCCACACATGAAAGAATGTCGGAAAATTCTAGTCAAGATTTTCATGAAAAATTCAAAACACAGTGTACTTCAAAGATTCGATTTCCCCGATCTGAATGCTACCCAAGAAGGCATAACATTATTATCATGCTACCACCGTTTGCAAATTGACTTCGAGAAGGAAAGCTTCAACTTTCGCACATTTGATG
>JBCJKE010117091.1:0-10941 GCA_039654525.1 Melibe bucephala
GGGGGGTGGATGTTCATGTAATCCTTTTGTTCCCATAAGCGATCAGTCATGTACAACTTAATGTTGTGGCTTTGTTCTTCATTTACATAGCATAATTTATGCGATACTTTTAACTGATTTATTGTTCGTCTTATATCAAAGATTATATACTCAAATAAAATTAATATTTTGAGGTCATGCGGTTTGTTCCGTCTCTTGAATGAGCCTCAGAAATGTTCTAGTTTGTTTGTTTGTTTGTTTGTTGTTGTGTGAATAAAACCAAAAATTTGAAACATATTTAGTGGTGAAGGGTGCATTATACAAGGCAGAGGGAAATTACAAATGTCTTGTATACTTTGGAGAGAAAAAGGTATGTAAAAGTTTTCTGTAAATTGTAAATCAAACTCAAACTATTTTCATAACTTGGTGATGTTGAAAAAGCATTTTTTTTTTATAGATCTCTTTTTGTTTCTTTCTTGGTGCTCACTGTGGTGTTGAGATCTTGGGATTTCTTTAATACAGGAAAATTTGCTGGCTTTTTATTTCTTTATGTGACATATCAAATCAAGAATTTATAAAGTAAGCCCTCCTAAATGTGCATTTGATTTGTGATTTTCGTTTTTCCAGACTGAAAACATCCGCAGAAGACACAACTACCTGCCCTTCATCATGGAACTCCTAAAAATTCTAGCAGAGGACAAAAAATTGCTTCCTTTAATAGAAAAAGTAAGTGCTATATGTGGTTTGATGCATGATGGAATACACCAAGAAATTCACTTTGTGTAAGGACCTGTATCATGCGTAGTGTGATTGATGAGTGTCTTCCTTGAGTGAATCATTTTCACTTATTTTGAGGGGGATGGGGACACTAGAAGTTTGAGAGTATTTGCTTATGCTTCTGACTATATACAATGTCGTTTTCTGTTCTGTAGTCTTGAAAATGGGTTCTTTGGAGACATTATAAAATCCCTTGTATACTCAACTTGAGTGTGTAATTAATGCAGTAGAACCCAGTTGTCTTGACATCTATTAAGTTTACTTTCGGCTTAAGTTGACTTAATTTGGAGTTCCCAACTTTTTCTCTCTGCAGTGTTACTATGTTGACATCCAGTAAGTCAACATTTTTTCCCTCTCTTTTCTCTTATGTCAACGTGAATTGAAGTGCAAAGTGACATAAATAGCCCGCACTGATAAGCTTATCCAGAAATCCAGGGCCAAGCCGAGTTGATAACAGTCAATGAAAGAATAGATGGGTAGGGGAAGTGGTGATGAAAGTGAAGAAGGGAGGGTAAACTACAATGTGCAAAGTAGTTTCTCTTGTTCCATTTCCCTTCAAACCTACTGCAATCTCTTATGTCGACTTTTTATGTCGACTTTCTCTTTTCTTGACATGATTTCAATAGTGCCAGTAATGTCGGCTTTTGCGGGTTCTACTTTAATGGCTCTCTTATTTGTTCTGTCCCAATTGTGTAGCTGTGTTTTTTACACTGATGGAATTCAATAAAAACATGTATTTCAACTGTTTAGGATCAGGATAAGGACATGGAATGAATGATATTAGTATTAGAATTAGAGAATTTTTGTCTTACTCTACATAAAATTGTTATGTTGATGATTTTTGTTTTTCTTAAAACAGGCAAAAGAGACAGCTGCCAAGAAGAAGAAAGAAAAAGAGCAGAGAGCTTTGGAAGGCAAATAATATGATGTCAGGTAAATTACTTCTTCCTTTTTATTCTCCTTCTCTCCTCTTGATCAAAATTAATTTTATTTTGCAGATTTGTTTGTGTTATAAGTGGGAGACAGGGATAGTGCAGGGATGGAGTGAATGAGGAGGAGAGATGATATCTGTACACTAGATCACTAGAACGAAGCTTTAACTCCCTAAGGTCTAATTCCACACATGTTGCGGCAAGCTCGATCTATCACCAGTGGCAGATGCAGCAGACTACGGCATTGATCGTTGCGATCCTCTAAACCTCTCAGGTTTCTGCAAATGCTGCAACGAACGCCATGAAATGCTTCGTTTACTATTGTCTAACAAATAGTTGGTATCAGTAGTTGCCTGGCTTGAATCAATTAAGAGGAATTTTTTTCAGAAGGCAGTACTAATCAAGCTGTATTACTAACCGAGCTGTTCACTCATGAATCTTGTGTACTTTTTACACCGTACAATCACAGCAGGTGGTCGTTAAAGTATTTTCTAGGTTAAAAAAAAAAAAAAATCTTATGATGATTTAATAACAATCATACAAGGATTTTTGAATAAAATGCTTTATTTTGATGAATCGTGAAATAATACAAGCAAAAAAATGTTCTGTAGATGCTAAAAATTGACATTTTTTCAAAAAAAAAATTTTTCACAAAGTTTTTAAGATATTCTAATGATTTTTATTTTGATTAAAATGTGTCCCTTGTCACATCAGCTGTGTAAGTTGAGGTATGTCTCTATGTTACTCTTCTGTGATTTAAAAAAAAATTGCCCTAACATGCCCAGACTCTAACGGTTGTAAATCTAAAAATAGTTCAGACTTAAGTGAATTCATATAGATCAATGATATTGTGGAATTTTAGTACAGTCTTTCTTTACTCTGGTTGAAAATGAGTACATGACTGGAGGCACTGTATGATCTTGTTTTGTTAGTGACTGATGTGCTTGTAAAATAGTGAAAGGCTGGTAGAGCCTGTTATGCCTTTCAAGTCAAACCTGGCTGACATAGGATAACACTGAAAGGAGACCCCCAGGAATTGAGGAGCCTGGCTCAAGATTGAGAAACCTGGAAAAGAGTGAAGGACATAATAAAGAAGTCCTGAAGAATTAGCATTGGTGCACACAGTTTAGGGCAAGTGACTATGAGACTGTGAAGCCTTTTATTATTATTATTATTTTCTTAATTATATTATTATTATTATTATTTGATCTAACATGTGGCCTATATAGATGATGCGTCAATGAATACTGGCATCGTGGGATTGTCGACTGATATGTCACTTGGTAGATAGATTTGAAATGCCTCAAAGAAGAACACCTGGTGTCATGTCAACAGATTATTGCTCTGTCTGAAGTTGCTTGACGTTATGTAAAGGATCATATTGATATTGCTCTATCATAGTGCTTGGTTGATCAGAGTTGGTCCCACCTATCAACTTCTCCTACATTCGAGCAGATCTACAGTTTTAGTTTTTTATTGATGACATTATGTGGTCCATTGTAGTGGCTACCTGCTTTGTTTCGTTGACCGTTTTAGTAGACATACACATACCCAGTTTAAATTGAATGTAGATTTGTATTTATAATATTATATGGGTTGTCTCCTTTGACATTCACATAAGAACATGGCCCAACTAAGTGTCTAGTTTTTTTATTTTTTGAAGACAATGCAGTGCTCCAAGTTCAAGATGGAGACTACAAGACAAAGAAATTACTGAATTTGAAAAGAGACTCTTGTTTGAAATATCCAAAGTTCTTGATGCCTCTATACAGGATATCTGTACTGCAGTTGATATCATACAACTTGATGGAATGCTTTTTTTCTATCTTTCACTCAACAGCTTTGATTGGGAGAGTGACGCTGTGTGATCATGGTTGGCTTGTCTGGAGACTGGAAGAGGACAACGTGTGAGCAATGCAAACAATCCTGCGGCATTAGTGCCTGTGTGTCATGGAGATGAAGAGAGCACCTTCAGCCATTATGCTGTGGTCTTTCTGTCAAGTTCGTTATTTTAGAGTTTGAATGCAAAGTGTATGAAGTATTTATTTTATTAGTTTTATGATGTTTGTAAGTTGTTCTTGATCAGAATGGAGTCTGCATAAAAGAGATTTGTGAGGACCAAAGTACCTTTCTCATGCATTAGATTTATTTTCAACCACACTCATTACGTACTGTAAATGAAATAGAAGTTTTGTGTTTAGGTGCAGTGAGCCTGAAAAAAAAAATCGTAGTAATCATATATAGCACACTTAATACATCTAGCAATCTCTAAGTTGTATCATAGAAACACAAAAACCGATGATTGTACTTTTGTTTTTACAAAAGCCGGAATTTTTTTCTTTTTTTCAAATGAGTTCTAGAAATTTGGAGAAAGAATGGTCAGTGAAATTAGTTCTAGAGCAGGCTATTGCTTTTTAGGTTGATCATTTTGGAAGACCTTAAGGTTCTATATGTGAAAGGTTAATATCTTTGAGTGTTAAGATGTTGAGGAGGCAGCATTTATGTGTGTTTGGCAATTTTGAAAATCATTCTCTTTTTGAAAAAGAAAAAAAAAAAAGAGGACTGGGAAGGAGAAAAAGTAAGCACATCATTTTGCCGTGTATATATGAAATTTTATCAGCACAGAATTGTTTTATCTGAACTAAAAGGGTTTTAGTTTGACGATTCAATCCATTTTATGATCTTAGTGATACAAATTTGGGGCAAAAGGACTTGGACTGCGTTCAAAACTAAGGTAAAGGGACTACATCAGTTATGCGAACTGATATATTCAGTTATATAGTACATGGAATATTGATCTTTCAATATTTGATTATGTATAAGTAGTAATTTTGAATAATTGATCTTCCAAAATGATATTCTTTGCCATCCTATACGTTACTTTACATTACCGTCCTCTCATTGCTTCGGCCTTGCCGTAGGGCTGTAGTTATTGGTAATTAATCCTGGGTTGGTTGCCTATGCTCAGGCTTTGGCCATTGGCATAGCGAGGAAAGGAAATGATTGGTTTCTTCAGAGATTTGTTGTCTTAGCTGTCAGATGCGTTAATATTAACTCTCAGAAGAGCAGGATTACTTTTCTGATTGAATATTTAACTGTCTTCTTTAAATTTTACAATTGATGTTTTTTGTATTTGCTGGTGTGACACAGGATAGAGCTACTTGGGAAGCTGTATCTGGTGGCGCCTAAGAGATGTTCTTTATTTTTACTTTACCAATCTGCCTACGGAGGCAAATTCATGACTTGTATTTAAAAATAATCTCTTCTTTTAGTTTTGTGGTTCAATTCCTTTGTTATGATCTCTATATGATCTGGCATAGTTGTTTTAGTGACAGGCAGGGAAAATGATGTTTTTTTTTCCTCACTTTTTGTTTGATGGTATTTCCCGCCCAATCCTGCTTCTTAAAGCACTCTTGGTTATTATTTGAATGCCCCCCTTTCCTGCCACTCTCTTCCTCCTTTCAGTTACAACAGTCACACAGCCAATAAATCAATAGTCTTAAAGTCACAAAAAGAATTTTCAAATAGTTTATTTGCATCATTCTTTTTTTTTTTTATGAAGAAAATCTGTGGGATTTATAGGGTAAATATGCAATTATGTTAATTAATTTCATTATCATTATTATTATTATATAAATTGATCATCATCATCAGTTATCAAAGATGTTCATTATGTGATAAATGCTACAGGTTGTGGTGTATTAGGAATAAAAACTTGAATAGGCTGAATGCATGACCGAATAGGAAGGCAAGATTTGTTGTACCAAGGTGTAGATGGAGAACAGTATGTTTTAAAAGCCAGCAGTTTTTTGCCTATATAGGCTTCTGCTTGGAATTATTCCTCGCTTTAAAGTGGAAAGCAGCCTCTGTGGTCTCTCACAGACTCCGTGCTAAATCAAACACCGAGGTAGTTTTTGTCTGATTTTGAGCCTGGCGAATGAAGTTCCTCTTAAACCCTTAAAGAATGGGGGTTGGGGTTACAAATGGAGATTGTTGATTGCTAGAAGTTGAAAGAAATTTTTAATTCTCAGCACTTTATCCAGAGAAATTTGTTTGTGTGACGAACTAGAATTTGTAATGTCTCGTTTCATTTGATCAGTTACAAAAAAAATCAAGGCTATATTGAAATGGTCAGAAATCGAAAAAAAAACCCACAATAAAATGGAGATCTTCATGCAACCAGGCATCAAAGAGACAAAGTTTCAAATAGCAGGAAAGATGAGCATGTTTTAAAAAAAAAATCCTTACTATAAACCCTGAGGAAAATCAGAATGAGCAAATAAATGATGGGTGAAAATTTGAGAGTTAAAATACTTAAATTATTGTGCGTGCAGAATGTGTTGATCATATTCCTTTTACTTTGTGAATAAGTGATTCAGGACATTGAGATCCAAAACAATATTCAGATATGTCAAAACCTAGTAAAAATTGGTAGTTTCTATTTGAAAGAGCTTCTAAAATGTAATCTATACTGATTATTGGATTATTCGGAGGTTTGTTTTTGCCTTTTCTTCGATTGATTTGCGATTTATATCAATATTTATTTGATCTATATTTCAAAATGTCAAGAACTTCTTTTTAAACAGACTTTTTTTCTCAGGCTGCTAAGGAAAAAAAATCAGATAAATTCAGCAGGCCAGGACCGTAATTTCTCAAATGTATGGCCTCAAAGTGCATATTTTATCTTACTGCACTGCGACCCATGCGCAAATTAACATGGATAAAAAGTGTAAGCAAACAAAGTGACAGGCTTTGCACAATTTTCTTAAACTTAAAGGGAAGCTGGAATGTTGATAAGCCTTCACATTCAAATGCTAAACAAGTGGAATGATTGCAGGTAGCTGGTGGGACATTTTCTCTCCCCTCCCCCAACCCCTTTTCTTCTATCCAATTCATATCTGTATTATGTATTCCACCATTTACCTCCCTTTAACAGTAGTAACAAGATTATTTACAATGTATAGTAAGTACAATGTAGAATAAGAACAAGAATGATGTGTAATGTTTTTGGGGTTGTTTTTTTTTTACACAAAATTGTGTCCACTCTCATACCTCCCCTCATCCCACCACCATAGGTGTCTCCTTCCCAGCATATTATTTATATACCGTGGTTACCAGTTGCCTAACATAACAGCGTCCGCCAAAGAAGAAGAAAATAAATGATGATGAGAGAAAGAGAGAGAGATAGAGCGAGAGAGAGTGGTTGTGTTAAGTCGAATGAAGTTTATGAGGTCTATCAGAAAACTGGTTTTAATTTCACATTTTATATATAAATTTCTTTCGAATAAATTGAATGTTTACCAAAAAAAAGATATTTTCGTCCGTTTCTTTGTGATTGGTTGTGACCTCTCCAAAGGTTTGTTTTATAGGTATGATTTTCTCCATTGTTATTCCAGCTTTTTACATATCAAAGTTTCCACATTCCCTTGTCTAGACATATCCAGGCAAAGATGAAAAATAATTTTGGTTCATGAATGACATCACCCCAATATACCCTTTATTCAACCATAATTAAATTTAGCCCAAAAAAAAAAGAAAGAAAGAAAGACAAAATTAACGTATCCTTTCATTTAGAAAATGAAAAGCAGCATAAAATAAGATAAAATGTGAAATGTTCACTCATAGGTTCAAGTTAATGGAGTAAGAGGATGCTGACATGAAAGCTTGATTTTCCTTATAGTATTAAGTATAGGTGTAGTGTAATTGTACAATGAAGTAGCTTGAAGAAATCAATTCAGCAGTTGATACAATTGGTTTTAAGGCACTGGGCAAAGCTCAAACAAAAAAATAAAAAATATAAACAAAACAAAACCCAAAAAGAAACCAAAGCTTAAAAAAAAATATATCAAACTGTGACACAGGTATTGCATTTCCTCCTAAGCTTGAACTCGAAGCTTCAGATTGAAATTAATTGATTTGATCACAACACACACAAAAATCTAAGCACAACCATGTTTGTCCATCCTTAAGAAAAGACAAGAATGTGCTAAGTCATAGTCAAAGCAACAGCTGTTTGCATAAAAGGGGGATGCGCAGTCAAACCTCTTTATACTGCCTCCTGATGAACCACCGGCTTTGTGCCGTAGGATGGATCTTAAAGTAAACTCTGGAAATGGTGAACTCCATTGTTATATTACGTCAGCTTTCCTGTGGTCCCTGGGTTGATGGTATAAAGAGATTTACTTGTACGGTATGTGAAATGGTTTGTTTTTGCCTTTTTTTAGGAGGAAGTTAATGTGGGCTGAGTTTTGGCATAGAAATACATGTAACTACATGCTAGGTGAAGTTGAAGCAGTTAAAGAGAAAAGTGAGTGAATCCAAGGGAAAGGCTGAAGATAAAGTTCGATATAAATGATTGTACAAATTACTACATGTATACATCTTTGATGGACTGGCCAGGATATTTATGAAAAGTGGAAATACAGAATTTGGAAGTATAGAGATATATCAGGTAAGATAAATGTATAAGTATAAGTATGTATACATGTATAATTCATGTTCGGCCCAGCATTTGGCAATTGCCTACAGAGGGAAGAGACCTGCAACTATCAAATGGCCAAATGACCATGAAGAGAAATATATTAGTATTAGTACTTACTGTCAAACTTAAAAAAAAATGAATAAAGCTAAAAATACTTTTCTGATTCTTATACAAATCAACCCCAAAATTGCTTATACATATATGTATTTACCAAAGCAACTCCCCCTTTTTGACTTGTGATGCCAGAAAAGTGAGCTTTTAATTTTTCACAGCTTCATGAAGAAGAAGAGCCAGATACATGTACTAGAAATAGAAATAAATGTTATGTCTTTCTTTCTTCCTGTGTATGGGCTGTTCAACTCTCATGTCATGGAAGAGTGACAGCATATCGTGGCAAACACATGTAAATGAATATTAAAAAAAAAAAAAAACCAAAACAACAAAAAACCCACAGGATAGTAGACAATCTGAATATATGTGAAAATGAAAATAATAGAAATTATGGAAAAGAAATATTTGAAAGGAAATCAAGAGCAGTCTTCCAATTAAAATTAAATGCTGGAATTGAAGTTTACAAATGCAATGAATGTATTATATTACACAATCTGAAATAAGCATAAATCAATGTTCAAACAATTAACCAAAAACAAACTCATCAAATGCATAGGTTTACGACTCATAATATATAGTTTAAGTTTGGAAACTGGAAACAGTGCCATAAAAAAGTTATCAATATTAAAACTATCATAGAGATAACATTATTAACATGAGAGATTAATACCCGATATGATAGGAGCATTATAATTATAAAAATTGAATGCTTTTTTATCATTCGACGGTTGTAAACTGAAAATATACTTTTGTTTATTTGCCTTATTTTATAGGCTAGTTTCTATGTCTAAAGGTACATGTATTAGGGTATATCTGCTTACAAATTAAGCGCAAGCACCTTTAAGCCTGTCCCAGACCATTGTACTTATATCATGAGGATGGAGGCTACTATATACAAAGGGTTCAGTGGCCAAAAGACAACAACAAAACCAACCCCAAAAAGACAAAACACACAAAGCACGCCTAGAAAAAAAAAAAAAAAAAACCCCAACAAAAACAAAACTAGACAACAGCAAATAATACCCAAACCTTCAACTCCTTCAACCCCTACCCCCCAAAAACCCCCAACAAAAACAAGAAAAAACAAAACAGCAAGTAGCAACCAATGAAAGGAAACGAAGCAACAAAACAAAATGCACTAAACTCCTTTAAAAATAACATAAAAACAACAAAACACTAAAAAAAAAAAAAAAAAATAAATTCACAAGATCACAAATTAAGAAAAAAACCCCCAAAAAAAAACAATAAAAAATTGTAACAAAACAAACAAAAAATAAAATATAAAAATCAGTTTACATCAATTGTGAGCCTTCGCTATTACGAATGATCAGATTGACTCTAGATCTCCTTTTATAAGAGGCGAAGGATCAAACAGAGAGAAAAATACAAGCAGAAATTGGAAATCTATAAATAGCTTGATAAATTATACTGAGGCCTTGTTTTTTCCATGAGAAATTTTTTATGTTTTGAATTTTTTTTTAATGTATTCAGATCCAATGTAATAATAATAATACATGCATACCATTATAATATAATGAATAATTTTTGCATATATTGATTCAATGTAACATAGTATATTATAACATATAATATATCAATGGGTATTTTTGCCACTTTGACTAATTTTATGTTATATTGGATATTGGTGCATTTTCATCTATTGTAACATATTATAATTATAATGGGATTTTTAGCATTTGTTTTCCGTACAGTATTAGTATGGTTAGTGTTTGCATTTTAATTTAGGTATTTGCTAAACTGGAAACAGAGAGTCCTTTGTATTGTACACATAACATGGTGCCCCATCCAGTGATGGCTACGAACGTTAAAAGAAGAACATTATTAGAAAGCATTGCAGAATAGAGAAACAAAAAACACAACAATGACATTTTATGGAAAAAGATGAAAAAAAAACAAACCAAAATTGGAAGTTGGAAGCTTAGATTTAAGTACAAAATATATAAGAAGTGCATGTAGAATGTATGCTACAATCCCACGTTAACAAATTAGGGGGGAAATTACCACAGAAATAAAACAAACAACAAATCAACAATTTAACAACAAATGTTTCGAAATAAAATCCCCGATAGAGGAAAGACTACAAAAGATAACATTTACAAAAAGACTGGTGGGAGAGGAGCTTATTGTAAATGTAGCTTTAAAATAAGCAAGAGAATAGAACTTAGTAAACGCAATTAATAAAAGAAATAATAACAACATACACCATACATGTATTTTTGTATTTGGGAAGAATACAGAAGGCCTATGCCCTTGGGCAAGGGGAGGTAATCAGAAAAAACAAGCATTGAAATAGTCAAAAAGCAAACAGACGAGGACATCAATAAAAATCGCACTAATTAAAGGAAAAGCAAAAGCCACTGACTCAATCGTAGAAAAGCAACAATAATAACGATAAATTTTGTGATAACAAAAATAAGTATCATCATCATGTATTTCAAAATTCACTAGTAATAACAACAATCATCATAATCATCATCATCATTATCATCATATAATAATAATAATAATAATGATGATGATGATGATGATAGTAATACACGATGTACTAATAATAGTAGTAATAATAATAATAATAATAATAATAATAATAGTAATAATAATAATAATAATAATAATAATGATAATAATAATAATAATAAT
>JBCJKE010117313.1:0-10939 GCA_039654525.1 Melibe bucephala
CTGTATCTTAAATTGCCAACACTTAAATACAGAAGAATTAGGGGGGATCTCATTCAGTTATATAAGATAGTTCATGGCATTGATGATATTGATTGCAGATCATTTTCAGCTATTCCCATGTATCTTTCACTCGAGGGGATAAATGCAAAATATATGCAGGGAACTTCTTCTACTTTAAGGTACAATTCACTTGTTTCAAGAACAGTAGCTACTTGGAACAAATTACGTTTTAAAACAAAAGATTCAAAAAGTAATAAAAAAAAAATAAAAAAAATGACGCGGAACTACATGGCCTTATGTACGTGTTTGATAATTAACTGCATATCTAATCTTTCCTTGCCGGAATAATGATATTTTCGTCTATTTGTAACTTTTTAGGGGCATGTAAAGGCCAAAGTACCAAATAAGCCGCCTCTAAAATATGAAATGATATGGTATATGATAGATGATATCATCATAATTATGTTTGTGACTGATAATTGTTGCCATTATTATTTTATCATATTATTATTATTATTATTATTATTATTATTATTATTATTATTATTATTGTCATTATTAATGTTTTGCTTGTATTACACTTAAAGTATTTATCATAATATTCAGCACAGCTTATCTGTCTGCAATCTGTTGAAAAGTATAGAAGACATATAGTTTTGTTCCTGGTCTTGTTCTTGCTCTTGATCTTGCTCTTTTTTCTTTTCTTGTTCTTGTTCTTGCTGCACTGCTGATGTTGTTATTGTTGTTGTTATTGTTATTATAATAATAATAATAATTATTATTAATGTTGTTGTTCTTCTTCTTATTATCATTATTATTAGAGCATATCTGTCTAACGGTTTTCATTTAAAATATAACAATGTCCCACAAGGACAAATGACAAAACGATTCAGCAAGCTGACACAGTCTTTTAAACACCCCTGGTGGGATACTCACTTTCCACCTGAGTTGAAACAAAGACCAATTTGACCCAAGGATTGGGGTACCATCTTTTTCTGCCTCACTAATTTATAATATCTTCTATATAAGGGCGATTTCGTTTTGCTTTTATATCGTCCTCTCTGTCTTCATGCTCAATCATCCCCTACATTGAGGAATAAATCAATCCATCCATCCATACATCAATCAATCAAAGAACAAACAAACAACCAACTGACTAACCAATCAACGTACAAACAAGGGAACAAATCAAGAAACATATCAATCAATCAGTTAATCGATCAATAGCAGAGTAATTGTTCAGTATCTCGAACCATGCATTCTGTCTGACTGTCTGGATAAAACCAATCAATTAAACAATACATCATCCATCATTCACACCCCTTAATAAAACATCCTCAAGCTCTTCTTCCTTCCCCCAAAAACCCCTGTCGCCGTGGTTCAGCCAACCAGGTACCCATCCAGAACATGACTGGAGCTCTAATCCATGTTCACACACTCACGGCGCGTGCATCATTGTTGGCCAAATAACACCCACTTTGAAGTGAACCCAACCGGGGCCGGCTTTTACATCATGGTCAACCTACGTCACCGTGGTCTCAAAGGGCGCTAGTGCGAACATCGATTTCGGCCCCCTAATCGCCGGGCTATTCACCGTGGAATCTTTGTCCAATATCCACGGCATCCGGTATGGCCCCTGGATGCCAAAATCATCCAATGTCAACACAACGTGCCAGATTGATCGTCCGGTATAAAGCCTCCCATGCGTGTCCTTGCTTCTGTCGAAAACCCACTGGAGCGGAAAATCGAGAACTTTCACAAGATGATGACTACAATTTGGGCAAGGGTTGATTTTTTTTCTTCCATACACCTGAAATGGCATTGGGCAAGGGCCATACGATTGTTTTAAACGTAGATGCGAAGTGTGAGTGGGATTTGGATAGCAGGCGAGTAACAAGGTCGTCTAGCTAATGAACTTGAATTGATACTCGTAATATTTCTGGTGATGTAACAAGGTAATTCATAATGATGTTGATAGAGTGTATAAATATTGCTCTATATAATAAATACTATACTGTGACAATATTGTGTAACAACAAGATGATGTGGTATGGTTACCCTGAAAAATAATGAAGGAAAAAAAGGATTTATTTTCATATTTGTTATATTCAGGTCCACCAGGGCGTGTCATATTTCATACCATGGTGTCAGTTGCCTGGTCTAAAGATTTTGTTCATACATCTGAAATGGCATTGGGGAAGGGCTATAAAATTGTTTTGAACCTGAGATGCGAAGTGTGAGTGTGATTTGGACACCAGGGGTGTAAGAAGATCGTCTAGCTAATAAGCTTGAATTGATACTCGTAATATTTCTGGTGACATAATAACATAATGATGTTGATATAACGTTTAAGTATCGCCCTATATAATTAATACTATATTGTGTAACAACAAGATAGCGTGGTATGGTTACCCTGTAAAAGAAAACCCGAAAGAAAAACGGAATTATTTTTCTACTTATTATATTCAGGTCCACCCCAGTATCCCATTCCATACCATGGTGTTAGTCGACTGCCATGCAATGCAAGAAGGGCTGAGAAGAACGAAAGATATGACAAAAAGACAAGTCTTTTGGTTTTTAATAGAAAACCGAGCATCAACCGAAGTGCGGCGCCGTAAACGGAGGTTGTTGGTATTAACCTTGAACACAATATCCCCAACAGGATTCGAACTCATGACCCTTCAGTTGCGAGTTCAAGGCACTACCGCAGCGCCACTGTGACCACTATTATGCCGAGTAAAAACTAGGATTTTAATTAGGGTCACACATTTACAATAATACTTTTCAGCAATGTATCTCGAAGATTTGAACAGGAACCAAGAAGGCTGGTGAGGGTTGGAGCCAGAGACTTGATTGGTGCAAGCAGTTCTGTTGCACGTGACGCACCGAAGCAATGTCTTCAGGCTTCAAACTCCAGTCTTCAGAATACAGGGCGATTCCTCAATAAATGGACGTATTTAAAACTCGTTCAGCGCAATCTCCACTAACTCTGCTCAAAACCCTTTACAAGGGGTCCACAGCCAATAGCTATACGGAACACATAAAATGACAAAATTTGCAGCCACTTAGGCCCTGATATTTCTATTTCCGACGGAAAAGTCGCTGTTCTAGGGCCAGGTACTTATGACACGAGAGTACCGTGAGGAAAATGTAGTAACCTCGGAAAACCTCTCCCAAGGCACCACAGCGCGAGTCGAACCGCATCCTTTCGATTTTAAGCCGAGATTCTAGATACTAGACCACCCTGCTCACATACGCCAGACTATTATAGCAAGGTCATCGCTGCCGGAGAAAAGGTCATTACCCTTCCAACGGAAATCGGTGATTGGTTACGTCAACTTTATGAACAATAGAAGGTTCACGGTAAAATGGTTGACTCACAGTAGCTACTAGTGCGTGAAAGAAAGAGTGGTAGACCTATGGGTTTTTTTCTTCAGCGTATGCTTTGTTCCTCGTGTCACATTCGCCAATCCACTCCGCCACTCAATGAGTCAAATTTGATTGGAAAAAGAGGAGAGGAAACCGCTAACAGGAAGAGGAAATTTATGAAATGTAAAACAAGAGTAAAGAAAACTCCGCTAACGCCATAAAGAAGTACTGATCAAACAGACTTGCAACCACACGTCAATCGGTATGGCCTTAAGTTGAATGCACACGGCAACTTTTACTCTACAAACTTGACTGATAAGCGGTTGTCTTGACAAATTTTGATTTAGTTTTTTTTCTATTCATTTTCATGTAAATATTTTGTTATCTTTAACGTGGTCAGTTGTTTTTAATATGGATATCAAAATAAAATCTCGTAATTTTCTAAGAAAATTGAGCTGAAAAGTAGAAAAGAATCAATAAATGCAAAATTTAAGGGTAAAATTAATTAAGGGCGACTTGGAGGAATATTGATGGTGAGAAGACGGAGTCAAATATCATCCACAAAGGGAGTGGGGTGAAAGGTCGAGTAGTCATCTTAGCCACAAATATAGTTTTAGATTTAAAGAGAGCCACTGACAACGAGCATATCAGTTCACTCCGTTTAGACCAATCACTTCTATGGCTGTCACTCTGCTTCCATGCCACCATCACAGGTTGGCCGTTCGTTAAAGAAACATTCCTCAAATAATCCTGAATCGCACGAAATAGAGGATTAAATATGGCTAGAGAGCAGTGCCCAAGTAAACGAGTTAGCATCTACCCTCCAAACCATGATCTTTGAGCTTTCTCCATCCATCGTTAAACCACATTGTTCTTTGGGAAGCGTCTCCATCCATCGTTAAAACACATCGTTCATTTGAGAAACGTCTCCATCCATCGTTAAACCACATGTTTCATTTGGGAAACGTCTCCATCCATCGTTAAACCACGTCTTTCATTTGGGAAACGTCTCCATCCATCGTTAAACCACATCGTTCATTTGGGAAACGTCTCCATCCATCGTTAAACTACATCGTTCATTTGGGAAACGTCTCCATCCATCGTTAAAACACATCGTTCATTTGGGAAACGTCTCCATCCATCCTTAAAACACATCGTTCATTTTGGAAACGTCTCCATCCATCGTTAAAACACATCGTTCATTTGGAAAACGTCTCCATCCATCGTTAAACTAAATCGTTCATTTGGGAAAAGTCTCAATTCAATGTTACATCAAATCGTTCATTTGAAAAATGTCTCCCTTCCTTGTTACATCAAACCGTTCATTTGAGAAAAGCCTCAATTCATTGTTACATCAAGCCGTTCATTTGAGAAGTCTCAATTAATTGTTACATCAAACCGTTCATTTGAGAAAAGCCTCAATTCATTGTTACATCAAACCGTTCATTTGAGAAATATCTCAATTCATTGTTACATCAAACCGTTCATTTGAGAAATGTCTCAATTCATTGTTACATCAAACCGTTCATTTGAGAAATGTCTCAATTCATTATTACGTCAAACCATTCATTTGGGAAACGTCTCCATTCATCGTTAAACCACACCGTTCATTTGGGAAGCGTTTGCCCCCCGTGCAGATGAAGTTAACTGGCTTAACACTGAATGCAAACCAGTAGGATATTTTAATTAAAGCATGTCTCTCTTGTTCTTTCGGAAAACCAATGGCAAGGTCCAAGAGTGGTCGTTCTTGGGCTTGGACAAATGGAAGTGATTATGCATGGCCTTGGATTATGTCATCAGAGTAAATGTATAAATAGAAAGATAATTAATTGAACGATTCAGAGGAATTTTTCTATTGGTAAATTGACATTTTACAGTGGTCAAATAATTGATATGTGTGATTAAAATTTGTCAACAATCAATTGACAACTTTACAAGGTTTTCCAATTAACTTAATGTTTAGTGATTATGAAAAAAATGAACGAACAACCAGACCCAATCCGATGACATACAGATATCACACAGGGATTTCAAAAACATTATAATTCTGCTCATAAAAATTCCAGAAGCTTTATCAAGTAAGCCTCTTTTGATTAATTAATAATCACTAAATGTCGACAAGAAATTTAACTGCCAATACACCAACCATCACAACTGACTAATTAAAATCAGCCGCGAGACCAACATAAATGCCTCTGTCTCGTCACATAATATCTCGTTTTCACCAAAGTCTGCATCGGATCTCCCTTCTGTAGATCAATTTAAGTTCTCGGCCAGGTTAAATGTACCTGGCGACTAAAAAGACGCTGCTTTTTGCTCCATCAAGCGTGCAGGAACCTTTAGAAATGCCGCCCATGTATGCAGACAAAACGCATTGTTTTGGCCATGCCGCTTTCATAAACAGCTTGGATTCCACCTGCTGAATGTTTTAAGAGCTCGTCATGTGACACGCCGACTAGCCAATAGAATCGCATCGGGGAAGGGCGGGGGAAGTGGGGGTGGGGGTTGGATGGAGGGGGGATGAGGCCCTCGCTGCGACTCAATGATCCGAGACCAGACTGACGACCTTGAGGCTGGTGAACTTTTTTTTTTTTTTTGCTTGCTTTGGAGCTCGCACTTGGCTGGCATGGCGTGATGTTATCACGCTCCCCAGGGGACGTGCTGATAAGATGTAAGAGGGCAGCTACATTATGATTTAGAATCATCAAGATCTGCTTATTGAAACATTATTATAGTTATTGGCATTATTGTTATTGTCTTAAAAGTAGCTAAACGAACTCAATTTAGCTGAGTATTGTTGTGAACGCTCTGGAAAGTAGCTCTATCTAATATTTTCAATTTGGTGTGTTGGAAATTTAATTTTCTAGTCAAAGTCCTCAGTATATCATCTTCTGTACTATGCAAATATGAATATTCATCTATATTTAATTTGAAGACTGTTATATAAATGTTTGAGCACACGACTAGTTAGTTACTTTTCGCCCGCTGACCAGAAAACGCGGATAACTGAGTTTTTCAGCTATTATGACGACTAATATTAATGCTAAGACTGTTGTTATTTTTATTGCAGGGCTCACATAGAAGAAGTGAGAAGCGATATCCAAACCTGTGTCTTTTTCTTCAAATGCAACATATTCTGCAGAGTTACGTATTTATAGATCGTCCGTAGAGTTGATCTTTCAGGACACCGAAACCACCCCCAAAAAAGTCTCCCCCCTCCACCCCAAAAAAAAAAAAAAAAAAAAAAAAAAAAAAAAGAAAGAAAAAAAAGGAGACACCCCCTCCCCCACTAAAAACAAACCCAGAATAAAGCAAAAACACAAACCCGCCTCAGCTCCAAGGGTTATTGAACACGACGTCCCGCTTGTTGACACAGACTTGTCGGAAGGAGCATTGACCAGGAGAGGCTTGACATAGGAAACACGCACAGGCTTTCCCTTTGGGATTCCATCATTACACGCATGTACCCAGAATCCTTGGGGCTAGTACTGTAGAACGTAAATTGAAACAGAATTAAAAACTACAATCAAAGGATTAATTAACATCGTGTTTCTAGCGCCCTTTCCCATTAACTGAATTATTGACAGTTATTTACGTTCAATATCCGTATGTTAATCTCACGGGAGGAAAAATGAGACCGCGTTAGGATCTGTTCACCCCCACCCCTGCCTCTCCTCATTCTGTTGGTGCGAACTGCACGATTCTGTGACTGCATGGTGTCTTTACCTTGATATAATTCCATCCCGAAAGCCTTGGCCTGAACAAAGATATCCAGCTGGCTACTGAGTTCCTTCACAGCGGGGCGTGGCTCCGTAGCCCGATATCACTCACTGTGGGTACAATCTCGAGCATGCGGTCGCCACGACTCGGTGAGGAGACTGCGCATTTGTCATTGCAACCGTGAGCCGACATGCTATTTTTTAATACCACCGGCACATCTATGCATATATTTGAATATCATACCAATGTTGAATAAATTTAGGCTTGAAGTATGAGCTTTTACATTGCGCGACATAATTTATTTCTTTACAAACCAAGCGCAAACTGAACACTCTAAGACTGAATTATTTATAATGATTTGAATGATTCAATGTATTTATGTGTAATGATATAGACATGTAATGATTCGTCGCATGTTTCTGTCTACAATGATCAAACAAATATCCTTGTAAGAGGACGAACAAAGTTTATCTTATCTTATCTTATCTTATGCAGGAAATCACGCGCAATACACTGTTTTTTTTTCGGACGGATGCATCATCATTTCAGCAAAATTGCAGGTCTACTTCCTGCCGTTTTGTTAGCGTCACAGTCTCTAGACTAACAATCTACTTCCTGCCGTTTTGATAGAGCCACAGTCTCTAGACTAACAATCTACTTCCTGCCATTTTGTTAGCGTCACAGTCTCTAGACTAACAGTCTACTCCCTGCCGTTTTGTTAGCGTCATAGTCTCTAGACTAGCAGTCTACTTCCTACCGTTTTGTTGGCGTCACAGTCTCTAGACTCACAGTCTATAGTCTACTTCCTGCCGTTATGTTAGCGTCACAGTCTCTAGACTAGCAGTCTACTTTCTGCCGTTTTGTTGGCGTCACAGTCTCTAGACTCACAGTCTATAGTCTACTTCCTGCCATTTTGTTAGCGTCACAGTCTCTAGACTAACAGTCTACTTCTTGCCGTTTTGTTAGCGTCACAGTCTCTAGACTAGCAGTCTACTTCCTGCCGTTTTGTTGGCGTCAGAGTCTCTAGACTAACAATCTACTTCCTGCCGTTTTGTTAGCGTCACAGTCTCTAGACTAACAATCTACTTCCTGCCGTTTTGATAGAGCCACAGTCTCTAGACTAACAATCTACTTCCTGCCGTTTTGTTAGCGTCACAGTCTCTAGACTAACAATCTACTTCCTGCCGTTTTGTTAGCGTCACAGTCTCTAGACTAACAGTCCACTTCCTGCCGTTATGTTAGCGTCACAGTCTCTAGACTAACAGTCTATTTCCTGCCGTTTTGTTAGCGTCACAGTGTCTAGACTAACAATCTACTTCCTGCCGTTATGATAGCGTCACAGTCTCTAGACTAACAGTCTACTTCCTGCCGTTATGTTAGCGTCACAGTCTCTAGACTAACAGTCCACTTCGGCCACACCACTCGATGAGACAACGGTAAACATATTATATAACTTGTATACAACTTATATTATAAGGTTATGTACAACAATATGTACAATATGTACAATCCATTAGTAGACGCAGAGATGCCAGCGAGCGAACTCATGACCATGTCCTGGGACTGGTAAAAGTTAGGTAAAGTTGTCAGCCTCACCTATCCCAAGCCAATCCTCGATGATACAATTCAGTGAGTGCGTGAGCGAGTGAATGAGTGAATGAGCGAGTGGGACATTGGGTGTGTAAGTGGGTGGATGAGTGGATGGGTGAGCGTATGAGTGTGGTGGTAAGTGAGTGAGTGGGTGGGTGGGTCAGTGTGTGAGTGAAAGAAGGGGTGGATGAGTGTGTGTATGTGTGATTGGGTGGATGGGTGAGCGTGTGTGTGAGTGGGTGGGTAACTGGATGAGTGAGTGGGTAGGTGAGTGAGTGAGTGATTGAGTGGGTAAGTGAGTGAGTGAGTGGGCGGGTGAGTGAGGGAATGAGTCGGAGAGTGGATTAGTGAGAGAGTGGTTGAGTGGGTGGGTGAATGAGAGAGTGAGTGGGTGAGTGGTTGGATGAGTTCGTGAGTGGGTAAGGGACGGAGTGGGTGGGTGAGTGAGTGAGTGAATGGATGGGTGGGTAGGTGGATGGGTGAGTGAGTGAGTGAGCGAGTGAGCGAGTCTATGAATATATGTATCAATGGGTGAGTTAATGGATGAGCGAGTTATTGGATCGGTGAGTGTGTGAGTGAGTGTTTGGGTGAGTGAGCAGCCTGTAATTCCATGGACTTGGTTGGAATAATCATTATTTTCTTCAGAGAGAACCATTAGTCAGTATGATTCTATAATCGATAGCTTTACTATCTCTTATTAAAATTTTAATTAATTAAAGCGTGAGCAAAGACCCCCAGTGCAATCATGGAGACTATGAAATTTAAATGAAAATGAATCAATGATGAACGGCACCCAGTACTCAACAGTTTCCAAAAATCAATGATGCATTAGCAATTTGCCATTTTATTTTATACCCGTGGACACAAAGTGAAATAAACAAAAGCAGTATTCATCTCTCGGGAAACATTATGGTATAAATGATTAATTAATTGTTTGTGAAAATTGAAGTATCCACATGATATTGTCACATGCTTTTTTATGCATGGTGATGTTTCTTCTTTATTTGCTTCCATTGTTAATCATGTTTTTTATTGTGAACTCGCTAGGTATAAATTTACGATCACTGCGGCAGAATGAATCAATCGTTTATTTTACCTAAATGGGAATCTATATCACAGGACATGCTTTGAAATGCGTGTTTATTGTAATAGGTAGACAGAACAAAGCACAACGTTATAACCTTCTAGAAGTCTCAAACTGAAAGTATGCTTTGTTTTTTTTCTTTTTTTAAAGGGACATGACAATAAAGATCTGGAATGTGAAATGTGGCTTTCGGAATAAAGGATGCTGCGGAGAAAAAAATAAGAACGTCGTTTCTTCCGTTATACCTGATTATTTCCTTCCTCAGTGATATTTCGCCATTATCGACAATAAATACATTGTGGTGCCTTTCATAGCTTATACGCTTGGTTTATTTTCCGTAACGTAAGCTGCACAATTGGTGTTCTGTCGTTGGTGTAAATTATATCATTGACTTGCTGTGCCGGACGTAAATTATACACTTGGCTTGTTGTCCCTGACGTAAATTATACGATTTTGCTTGCTGCCGATGACGTAACTTATACACTTTTGCTTGCTGTCCCCGACATAAATTATACGCTAGGCTTGCTGTCCCTGATGTCAATGATACAATTTTGCTTCTGTCCTTGACGTAAGCTATACGCTTGGCGTGCAGTCCCCGATGTAAATTATACACTTGGTTTGCTGTCTCTGACGTAAATAATACGATTTTGCTCTCTGCTCTTGACATACGTTACACGCTTAGCATGGCTTGCTGTCCCTGACGTAAATTATACTATTGGCTTGCTGTCCCTGACGTAAAGTATACTATTGGCTTGCTGTCCCTGACACAAATTATACGCTTGGCTTGAAGTCTCTGACGTAAATTATACGTGTTTTCTGTCAATCCCTGGCGTAATTTATACGCTTTTGTTTGCTGTCTCTGACATAAATTAAACAACCGGCCTGCATTCCCTGACGTAAATTATATGCTTGGCTTGCTGTAACTTAGACACTTGGCTGCTGTCCGTCAGGGTGAGCAAGTCAAGTGTCAGGGAAATTCTTGTTAAGCACAATGAGCATTGAGCACGAATCCACACGCTGTATAAGACCTATTCCTTTTTCTTAAATTTCTGTTAAAGATGAGAGAGGAGAGTACACACACACACACACACACACACACACACACACACACATGTATATACATGTATATATATATATATATATATATATATATATATATATAGAGAGAGAGAGAGA
>JBCJKE010117646.1:0-18072 GCA_039654525.1 Melibe bucephala
GAAAATATGGAAGAGGTGGGTATTAGTGAGAGATGACAGAGGAGAAAAACAGGGAAGGAAAAAGGGGAAGAGGCACAGGGGGATAGAAAGGGCGAGTGTGAGAGAAGAGGGATCGATAGGGAGGGGAGAGGAAGGGAGGGTGAGAGAAGAGGGGGGAGGGGCAGTGAAGTGGGAGGAGACTTCCAGCAGTGGTGTATAAAATGGTCTCTTTAAATATTACTAGTTAAGCAAGATGAGTTCAGTTTTATACAAAGATTTCATCCAATACTATATCATAAAACAATGCAACATAATTGAATGCGTTTTCATGCAAAGCAATGAAGAGCTCATTGGTTGTAAAAATCATCTTTGAGCTGTAGTCCCTCAACTATTCTTTATTAAGAAAAAAGAAATTACTAAAACCATTATAATAAGATCTAAGAAGATAAGCACAGTATTTTACATGTACAACAGTAAATAGTGAAGAAAGCTGAGACATGTATGAAAGTACATGTATTGGCTGTAAATGGAGTAAAAAGTATGAAGGTTTTCTACATCTGTGATAGCACACACCAACAAGAGGCATATTTAGAGGCATCATAATGTATAGGAATATGATTTTAAATAACTTAAAAAATCAGATAAAATCAAAGCTGCCCTACTTGAGGCAAATGAGGTGAGTATGTTAATCTGTGTCTACAGTATAGTAATTCAGATCATTTTGTAATATGCAGTATTGACATATCAATATTTTTCAGAATTTGTATTGAGATTGTTTGATTAGGAAGGCCATAAAAAAAAAAAAAGAAAAAGAAGAAAATAGAAAAGGTGACACCATTTGAAAAATAATTAAAACATATTCATGCAGATATTTGAAATTATCCATTCTAAAACTGTTCATTGTTGCATATAACACAATTGGTCCTATACCATTGTGAAAAAAATTTACAAAATATAGCTTTCTGCATTGGGTGGTACATTTTGTTTGGATTTGCTATCTTCCTTATCTCCCTTCTTCAGTACTTTGTAGTAATTAAAAATACATTTACTTACCTAATGAAGCTAAAAACAAGAAATGAAAGTTGAACCAGACTTGTTATAATGAGGATGGTCACCACAAGAAAATGTGACTTAATTTCAATTTGCTGACTAAAGCATATCAATGGGTAGCTCTTCAGTCAGCAACACAATTTATCAGTTACAAAATGTAGTTGAATTGGACTCAAACCACCTTATCTTTTCTTTCGTTCAGATTTTATTAGCTACCCCCTTGCTTCATAGACCCATATTCCTTCTGCCACTGATTTAAGCAAAATGAAAAATCAAAGATAAATTGAAACAAAAAAGGGGAGGGGTATTAAAGAAGAAGAAAAAACAAAACTTTCAAACCAAAGAATTGAGAACACAACATTGAAATAAAATGAGGTCTTGCAAGCCCGCTTTGTGATCAGATGAAAATAATAACAATAATTATTGTTATTATGATACAACAGTCACCACAAAAATCCATCACTGATGCAAGGTATCAAAAAATGTGTGCAATTAGCTGGAATGTATTTTTTCACAGTTTTAGGTGAGGAAAGTTTTGTTTGGGTTTTTTTTTTTCATTTTTGGATGGTAAATGCTCAGTTGACTGAGTCTGTCAGCTTTTATGAAGAAGAAGAAGAAAGTTAATCAAAGCTGTTAAACTATTAAACCTTCCCTTTTCTTTTTCTTTTTTAATTTTCAGGTGAGCTTTTGTTGATATCAATTCTTCTTCTTGTCTTCGAGGACTTAAATAGATCTAAATTTTATATTCTTGCATATTATTTTACATTCATTCATATTTAGTGATGGCCTGTTGCTTTTTTTTTTCCTTTTACATAACTTCTTTTTTTTTCTTTTTTTTTTTGGCTGGTAACATAAGATCTAGATGGCTTCATGTTCTTCTGTGTTTTAAAAGCTTCTATATTTGAATTTTACTTAACAGATACCAGCCATTTCAAGGTTGCATGTTGACAAATATTATATTTGACATATTATATCCAGAGGTTTATAAATACATGCATAAGACAAGTCCATTTCATCAAGAAATCCCATATATGGATTGAAAATGTTGCATTTTGTGGCACACTTTTGCAGTGATGGAGTTAAATAGAATTCTGCATTACCCGTAACCTTTTATAAATCAAAAGAAGATTGAGATACAATAGTGAAAAGATAAAAATTGTGTTAGATAAAATAAGTAGGGTGCATATGCTAGTTGGTGACAATGGTTACACAAAGGTATGTAAAGAATAAAATGGTTTAATCAAATGACAAGCAAAAGTTATCTCTTTAAGTCAGACACTACATTACCGAATGGCACTGTGGTAAAAATAAATGAATATGACATGATTAAATAAAAAAAAAAACTTAAATAAAGAAGTTATACACAAATAAATGAACAAATCAAAAGACAAAACCTATGAATTGGCTGTCAGAAACATTCCTTGAAGACACAAAAATGTTGGAATAGCAAAAAAATTACCATTATTTTAAAAGAATTCAATTTTGCCTTCAAAAGTGCCATCTAAAGGACAAAAACTCTGAAGGACGTCCCAACTGAAGTTATATACGAGTATATCTTTACGGCTCTCTTTCATTCTATAAATAGCCATTGAAAACAGGATTTAAAATCATACAGGTGCCTGTATTACAAGGATTTTTTCAGCATGGTGCTAAAATCCCAGGAGTTTTTGATGACATTGCAAAAAAATCAATTCTTGAGGGATGGTGCATATTGTGGGGGGATATCAACAAAATTGGAAGCATATTTTAGCAAATTTATTTCTTTACTGCAAAACAACTTATTTTGAATGACATGGAAACATTCAGATAAATACATCATAATTTATCACACAAATATGAATAAGAGTAAACACCAATAAACAGCCATAGCAAAGACTAAGGTTATTGTAAACACTTCCATTATCAAGCTAAACACAAATAAACAAACCACTATGAGTACTAAGAGAGATAACTCAGATATAGTAACATCAATGACAAAAGTAATTTGGACATAGTACAAGAATAATGTAAATGCACTATGTGTAACAGACAAAACTCTGATAGAAATCAAAACGGGAACATGCTGACAGCAAAAGGAACTAAGCTGAATAAGCACATCAATAATATGACTAATTGATAAACTAAAATTTGTAGTGTTTATGTATTTTGTTGGGAATTTTTGTCATTTGCCTTTGCAATTGTTTTTAGCTTTTACACTGTTAATGTCATTTTGTTATTACTGTTGTTGTTGTCATCATTGTCACTGACAACGTCGTTGTCACTGCAGTCTCTGTTGTTGTGAACGTTATTGTTACGGTCGCATGAGACCTCCCTCCACCCCCCCAAAAAAAAGTATGGTGTTCTTGAGGCGTATCAATTTTTCTTTTTAAAAGTTTCCTGACATGAAAACATGAAACAACTGAAGACACATATCAATACATCGACCAATGAAGAAAATAAGACCCCCCAAAAAATTGATGAGAAACTTACTCTCTTGGTATGAAAGCTGGTATCCGAGAATAATTCCATTAGGCTCAGAGGGTTCACTCCACTGAAGCTGGAAATGGTGAGATCCCCGAGACAATGCCTCCAAGCTACTAACACGACCAGGCACTAAAAGATAGAGAACAAAATATATGTATATTGTTGAGGCAAAGCCTGTAGACAACTTCAAGAGCCTTTTCAACAATCACCTTAGAAGCCACCCAGCGCAATAATGCAGTTAATTCTAAATGACACCTTAGACTAAAGGACATTTTAACTGAAAATCAGGGATCAGGAGAGTCATTCAGATAAGCTTCCTGTATTTTTACTTAATGCAAAATTCTGTTTAATCTAAAATATCTAGCTGATTCCCTGAGACTCGAATTAAGCATATTCAACCCCATATCTATATAATAATTTTTTCTTCCTAATTTAATTACAATATATTGCAATTTGTTACGCTGCTATTAAATACTTAAAAGAAGCATTTATTATGTGTGCACACACTAAAGTTAATGATTATAATTCATTTATTTGTTTCTGAATGCATAGTTTTTTTTCTGTTTGTAATTCTCTTTTAAAGCATGATTTTGTCTCAGATTAATTATATTGTGATGGCTGTACATGTATATATACGCTATTAAGTGTGAAAATTAATTCTATATGGATTAATAAAGGTTGTCTTATTTAATCTTATGAATATGATAGAACTGAAATAACATTAAAGACATAGCAAACCTCAACAAAACTCTCAACAAACACCCATCATCATACTGCAACAGGGGATGTAAAGTGAACCCCATGATGTAAAAATAGTAACTAGTGATGTAAAGTGAACCCCATGATGTAAAAATAGTAACAGGTGATGTAAAGTGAACCCCATGATGTAAAAATATCAACAGGAGATGTAAAGTGAACGCCATGTAAAAATAGCAACGGTGATGTAATGTGAACCTTATGTAAAAATAGCAATGGAGATGTAAAGTGAACCCTATGCAAAAATAGCAACAGGGGATGTAAAGTGAACCACCTGAGGTAAAAATATCAACAGGTGATGTAAAGTGAACCCTATGTAAAAATAGCAACAGGTGATGTAAAGTGAACCCCATGATGTAATGTCAAGTGAACCCTACATAAAAATAGCAACCACCAGTCACATACCTCCCTCAGGGGTGGAAAAGTTAACAACATTGCTGCCGTTGGAAGCAAAGTTTTTATTGATGACAACCACGTCTGCCTCCAGCTCAGCATAGGATGGAAGATTTGCTACAGCACCACGTACTTTATTGTCGGACGAATCTCTGCGAATCCGCCCACCATTCGACGTTGGTGGAATCACTTCCTCGTGCATGGTTGTTGCTTGCTCTCCTTTCTTCCAGTAACGAATCTGCGGAATCAAACCATTCACTTATTTTGTAAAACAACACAACAGTCGTAGAAAATCATAAAAAAACAAAAGAAAAAAGTGAAGTTCAAAGAGGACAGCTTGAATGGGTGGGCACTGGGAGAAACTGGAAGAATCCTTTATCAAACATATAGATACAATCTTTTGGAGTCTCATGGCATAGTGGTCTGACCTTGTCAGAATGCTATGCACTTTTGATTTTTTAGGGGGGTTCTTTTTGGTTTTTTTTTTATTTTTTGTTTTTTGTTGGGGGGTTTTTTGTTGGGTTTTTTTGGGGGTTTTTTTTGGGGGGGGGTGCGAGGGGGGGGGGGGGGGGGTAGTTTTGTTTTTCTGTGGGTTTTGTTTGTTTTTGTTTGTTTTTTTGGCAAAGGTGATAGGTGCTATCGACTTCAGGTTCAATCCCAAATGAATCCACATTTTTCTTTTTCTTAATTACTCTTGCCCCCTCCCCCAAACTCCTTCCCCCCCACCCCCACCCCTCCCCCACCCCATTCTACATGTACAACCAGAACTGACATCCACAGAAATCATTCATCAAAGCATAATACACGGGCAGTGTTCATAAGCCCACTTTCTTTAAATGAACAGCAAACTGTAATTTCCCAATAGGGCTGTATGGATACATAGCAGTGAGAAGAAAACAAAGAGTTTGGAGAAGACAGCTTGTTGGGGCTACAAGCACCAAAGTGTTAGGAGACGAGAAGGCTAGTCAAGTTAAGCACTGCAAGAGTAAGAATAAAGTGACATGGAACACGATGTCATTGAAAGAATTTCATTGCTTGTAGATAATAAAAAGCAAATTTGCTTTCTGCTCCCTTTCCATATAATATATCAACCATACCTTATACCCAGAAAACCGTCCCCTTATAGCACTTGGCCCGGTGTCAACTGGATCCCATCGAAAACCAGCGGTCTTGGCTGTCACATTCACATCGGGATCAATCTCAAAGTTGGCAGGTACTACTAAAGGTGCTGTAATAATAATAATAAGAAGAAGAATAAGAATAAGAATAATAAGAATAATAAGAATAATAAGAATAATAGTAATAATAATAATAATAATAATCATAATCATAATCATAATAATCATAATAATAATAACAACAACAACAACAATAATAATAATAATAATAATGATGATGATGATGATGATGATGGTGATGATGATGATGATGATGGTGGTGGTGGTGGTGGAGATAACGATGATGATAGTGAGGAGGAAGAGGAGGAGGAGGTGGAGGAAGAAGAGGAGGAAGATGAGGAGGAAGATGAGGAGGAGGAAGAGGAGGAAGAGGAGGAGGAAGAGGAGGAAGAGGAAAAGGAGGAAGAGGAGGATGGGTAAGGAGGTGGGGAGAAATAGTAGAAGAAAAGAAAGAAATGGAAGAATCATTACAATAACTATAACCAATAACTAGAAAGCACTCAGAGAGGACAGAACTTTGGCAGCAACAAGATACCATGAATATTTTCCTTTAGCTTAGTAGGCCTTTTGCATCAATGTCATCAACGATGATCGTTTAGCAACGGCATTGCTAAGTCTGGGGACTAGTATTCTAAGAAAAATATGGATGCCCAGCCACACTCTCTTCCCTTCTATATCTTTGCCACTTCTAATTGAATTCAAAGTATGAAACTGATCAATAAGTCTGAGGAAGAAGTAGTTGTAGGGGTGAATGAGTCAGAAGGAATTTGTATGTAGAAAAAGAATTTTGCCACAGTGGTGGTGGCCCAGTAGTGGCCGATATGGCCTGTTCTTTTCCATTTTAACAAACAGTGGTTTTTGTGCATTAGCAAAGCCACATGGGATCTCCTAGTATATTGTCAGTCTCCAATGTGACTAGGCACTCATATATCCTGCCTTCCAAAGGATAAGGAAGCGGAAAAAAGGTGAAAACATCGGATTTCAAATTCAAGCCTGTATAACTGGGAATGAACCTCTGAACTTTGGCTAGGTGGTCAAGTGCATTGACTGATGAACTATCCACACTCCCTTTAACTGGCTTAGAGATCTCAATGCTATACCAAAGGCAGGTTGGTGACTTGAAACAGTGTTGGATGTGATATTAACATTATGCTATTATGTTGCACACAGATAAATCCACTTTGACAACAATGAATGCAAAATATTGCACATCAGTGACAACGGAGATTACTACAGGAGGATCAACAAAATGTGGTAAACAAAAACAAAACAAAAAGGGCAAAGTTTTAATTAAGAAACAAGACGAATTTTCAACATACATTGTCATAGCAACCCTCCTTTGAAATATATGTATGTCAAAAGCCAGACTTACCAGCTTCTCCAGAGTAACCAGTGACTTTTGTAGGCTCCCCGGCTTTGTCAAACTGGTTTTGAGCTTGAACACTTATGATGTACGGCCTAAAAAAGAAATAAGTAACAGAAAGCTGAATTAATCTCATATTTTCATACATGTCCTATTCATTTCTCCTTTTTTTAAATGCAGAGAGAGAGCACAAGTATTGTTACATAAATGTAAGAGTGTTGTTTGAGTGATATTTTAAAATCATTATCATTTTTAATGTAAACATTGTTGCTATAGCCATTTTGACACACTAAAAAGGTTTTTAAAAAAACCCATAAGCACAAAAATGGATTAATTAATACCTTTGATGGGTTTTTTGTATTTCCGTATTAAGCAGGTAGTTAATATACAGTTATAATAAAAGAAAAACCAAATTTATATTCAAATATCCATAAAGTAATAATATGAGCTATTTGAGATTGTCTGAGGACAGAAGTAAATGGCGTGCCATGATCATCGATGTCTTTTTCAGACATGGTACATGAAGAAGAAGAGAAGAGAATCCTTAAAGTAAGAGATGAATATCATCCAAATGAATAATATAAAAAAACATAACAGACCAAGCATACCTAAAAACATTGTTCACTTTGATCTTCTTCTCTCCCTTTCTGTAGTCATCAACAATAAATGTTTCAGAATCCTTGGCACCAGCCTCTTGCACAGTAATGATGTAGGAAAAATTGGGACCATTCAGATCAATGAGGTCCATGGGCTGATGTAGGTGGATTGATCAGACAGAAACAAAGAGAGAAAAAAAAACCCAGTAATATGAAAAGGTTTATTGCAGATAAAAAAAATACACTTTTACATTGGTGTCAAGTTTTCATAACATGCATATTTGGAAATTTTAACATAAAAAAAAAAGGTGAGTAAACCAAGCTGAACCTTCAATGTTTTGTTTTGTGTGTGTGTGTGTGGGGGGGGGGGGGGGGGGTCTTGATTTTGGACCTAACCACTTCTTCCAAACAACAAAAAAGAGAGACAAGACAAACACCCCTTTCCAAACAAATGAGTTTCGTGAAGCACCACAATCCATGTAGCCTGAATTAAGGCATCTTAATAGGCAAGGGGCAAGCTTCTGAATCTTTATAAATATGGGCTCAAAAGTGTTTATAAAAACTGCTGTACTATGTGAGTACAAGAGGGTATAGAAATCAGATATACGCCATACAAAACCCCATAGAAAAATACATAAGAAACAACAACAGATGCCACCTTGTTCCTGTTACACGTACAGACTAGTACTGCCATTCCTTTTTCGCCAATACAATAAATGATTGATAGCATCAATCACCAAAATCTACTGTCAGCTTCAGGGTGGCTCTAGCTAAAGTCAGAAGCCAGGAACATTAGCGCACTGCGCATTCCCTACTGTCAAACATGCACCAGTAGTATATGGGCTTCAGCGACGTATAAATTCAGATTCAGAAAGTGTCAGCCGAAGTTTGACAGATTAGCTGGCCATTTGGGTTTCATAAGTTATCTGGAGGCTTGTCTTAGAATCGCCAAAGTCTGAAGCCAGGAACAATAGTGCATTGCGCATTACCCACCGTCAAACCTATGCTTATGGTATATGGGTGTCAGTGATGTATAAATTCAGATTCGGAAAGTGTCAGCCCAAATTTGACAGATTAGCGGGCCATTTCGGTTTCATAAGTTATCTGGAGGCTTGTCTTGGAATCCCCAAGGTAGCAGAGGGAGGCCCCATATGACATGGAAAAGGAAGACAGAGGCAAAGATGAGAAAACAAAAGAAGACATGGCTCCAGCTGGAAAAAATGGCCCAAGACAGGAGGGAGAGGAAAACCTTTGTTGATGGCCTGTGCTCCATGGGCAGCTGAGAGGCAAAGAAGAAGAAGTTATCTGGATGTTTTGAGACGAGGGGGAAAAATTAAATTCTATGGTTTCACAGGGTCCTTTCGGTTCGGTAGGTCAACTCACTCGTTTGAATCCAAAAAGTTAAATGGTTCTTCCAGATTCAATAGGACTACTCACCTTCCACGTGACTGTCAAGAAGCCTGTATACTGTTCATCGGTTCCCACGCCATCTGGGTTCTTGTCCGGGGATGCAATTGGAGTTTTGCACTCCTCTGTGGTTTCAGCGCTGGGTCCGCTTATCCCCATGCGGTTTACAGCTTTGACTCTAAACTTATACGAGGCATATGGCGACAACTGTATAGTTGCCCTCATGGGACCCGGCCTATAAGCCACAGTGTGAACCTCGAACCAGGTGTATGGTTTATACTTAGTTTGGCTCTCGACAATGTACTTGGTCATGTTGTTGAAGTTACTCATTTTCTCACTGAACCGCCAGCTGATGTCCGCCTGCTGGCCGTTGCATGAGACTCTCACTTTCTCCGGGGGATCTGGGGGTGCTGAAGAAGGGAGACGCATGGAGGCGTTGCTATTATCACCATCATTATCAATATCATAATCATTATTACAATTATCATCGTTATCATTATCATCATTATCATCATCATCATCATCATCAATATCATCATCCTCAATATCATTATTATTATTATAATTATCATTGGTATCATCACCACTACCAACACTACCACCACCACCTCCACCTCCACCTCCACCACCACCACCACCACCACCATCACCATCATCATCATCATCGTCATTGTTGTCATCATCATCATAATCATTATAAAAAAAAATAAGGATACTATCGCCGTCATCACTAATATCATCTGCAGTGAAGAACAATTTATTCAGCTCATTTATTATGCGTCTTCAAAGCCACCTCCCTTCTTCATGTCCACACGCCATATTATACTCCATAAGAGATTTAACTGATTCATAGTCATTTCCAGGGTTTTGCATTGTTCTCTTTGGCGATGCCGATGGATGGCTATAATTATTTCCAAATTGGGCGAAAAAACCTTTCTGCGTGCAAGGTGCAAGCTGAGTGAAGCATGTGAAAGGAAGATTCAAATTCAATAGCGTGGAATTGTTCATTTTAAATTCTCATAAAAATGTGCATTGCCTCTATCACGGCACCAGATACTGAATCTGGCTTCTCCCTTTTTCCTCTTCCTCTTCTTCTTCTTGTTCTTTCTTCTTCTTTCTTTTCCCTCACCCTCTTCCTCCTCCTCCTCCTCCTCCTCCTCTTCCAACTCCTCCTACTCCTCCTCCTCCTTCTCCTTCTTTTCATTGTTGTTGTTCTTCTTCTTATCAATGTGACAAAAAGTTATTCAGGCTACCTGTTAAGATGTTAAGTCTGTACATTTAAGTTTCTGTTTAAAATCTTTACTGTATTTTACATTGATTGGTAGTTTATTCCATAAACTGAAAGCACTTGTAATACACTTGCAGATGGTAATGTAAAATTTTGATCATCAGATCTCGTATGGTTATTTTTCATTTCAGATTCTTCAAGCAGTAATACCTCTCGGGGTTAACCAGTTATTGCTTTTCTGTAAACACCTCTCTTACTTTTCAAGGAGAAGGCTTTGTCATAATCTTGCTTGATTATTACTTAATAGATTTGTCTTCTTATGATGCTTTTTGTTTTTAGCTATAATAGCTAGTGCTAATTTGGGCTGATATAATTAATTTCAATAGTCGCACTGCCAGAGACAGGTCCTTCTTTGCCTATTCCAGTATCCTGCCCAAGCCCTACACAAAATCACAATTTAGTTACATCACTACAACTTTGGGGACTGGGCGAATGACATTATTTTTGTCTTTGTCATTATTGGATGTACAAAAACTGCAAGATAAATACAACTAACAGAAAGCTTAGGCTCCCATATAAGAAACAGAGTTGTTAAATCAAATTAAATCCATTCAGCAACCCATAAAGGCTAATGAAATATCACTATATTATCCAATGACAGAAAACAAATATGGGCACTATTCTGGAGGTCATGACCCCAACGGATGGTCGATCACGTGCTCAAGACCTCTTCATGGATGCATTATAGTAGTGGTTGTGGTGAAGAAGAAAGTATCACATGCAGAGAGCCCCCATTGACAGCTCACTCTCAACAAACAAGTAATATCTCTTTAAGGTTGATGAGTGCAATTAGATACTGACCTCTGACCTCCAACGATGCTTTGGCCTCTGCTTTATCAAGACCGTTATCAGCCACGCAAGTGTATTCTCCACTATCCAGGCTCTTAGATTCTTTGATATGGATCTCGCCTTCTTTCACCTCACGGCGACTGTTCGATTCAATTGGTACGCCATCTTTATACCATGTGAACCTTTACGAAAACAATGATTGACGTGACTTTAGTTACATTAATGCCTACAAGAGATACAGACCTATGTGCAGACAAATTTACTCGTCACTTCAAATCATAAAAGAAATATATATGCAGAAAAATTTAACTACATAAATGGGTATGTGTTTCCTTGCCACCTTTTTATCTTTTGAGCTATTATCTTCAGCTCGTCTCAGTACATTTAAACCATACCTCTAACTCCTTATCTCAATAAAATATTTCCACCTAAACTCCCCATTATAAACCTCATTCCTTATATTTAAATCCTATAATCTTCTCAACACTGTCTTCAAACTTGGTATTTAATATCCCATCTCTGTATCTTAAACCTTGTCTCTAACTCAACTGCGTATCTTTAATTCTATCTGTAACTCAACTTGTTATATTAACTCTATTTCTGGCTCAATTACTTATCGTTAAACTGTATCCTTAACTCAATTCCTCATCTTTAAACTCTACCTCTACTTCTGTTCCCCATCTTTAAAATCTATCTCTAACACAATAATGTATCTCTAAACTTGATTAACTCAATTCATTAGCTTTTATCACTATCTCTTTACATGGCTCTTTATCTCTTAAACTTTAAGAGCACACATTATGCTCTAACCATTTCTCTGTCCAAATCCATATGCTTAAAATCTTAAATTGACTCTATTGCTTACTTCAAATTTTTCATCTCCTTACTATCAGTCGTGGCACTACACGAAAACGAGACTGGGTTGAGGAAGTCTGTCTGCTGGTCAAAGGGTGCCTGGAAAATCTTGGTTTTCTCTGGCAACAAAGATGATAATAAGGATGAAGATGGTGAGGATAATGAAAATAGTGATGATGACGATGATGACAATGATAATGATGATGATGATGATGATGATGACGATTGACGATGATGATGACGATGATGATGATGATGATAATGATGATGATACATACAATATAGTAGAAGTCTGCTAAAGGGCCTCAATGACTCTAGCCGTTTCCGTTTGAACGTCCACTTTAACCATAAAACAGATTTTCTTTTTTTCCCTCTAGAGCCTCTGTATGGCTAATCATAAACAAGAATTTTTATTTACAAAAACATCTTCCCAACCAAATATTTTCTATTGTTTATTTTTTATTTATTTGCTAAAACATGCCCGTAAATTGGAATTGACAGAGTCTTGTGCCGTGTGCTAAATAAAGTGTAAGACATGAGATTATAGCATGTCCATCATTGTGTGTAAAATAGTACCAACATGAACAGTTAGCTTCTAGTCTCCTGCCTTGTACCCAGTAAACCCAACTTGGCCTCTGTCGTGACTAAAAGAAAAGCGGTGTTCCTTTAAAGCCTTTTCAGTTTTGCCACAAACAATCATAACATGATTGGGGATGGGAAAAAAAAAAAAAAAAAAAAAAAAAAAAAAAAAAAGAAGAAAAGGAAAAAGAAACTATTCTTTTTCTTGAAAGAAAACGCAGTATGGCGTACTAGAATAAAATGGTACAAAAGGTGATAAGACTAAAGCAAGTGAAAAATTGTATTGTGTTTATTTTTATTTTACCTCTGACAGTGAGAGATCCACGTGCCTCATCGTCACCAAACTTGTTTTCTGCTAAACAGCGATAATCACCGGTATCTTTCTTTGTCAAGCCCTAAAGGTGGACAATCAATTTTCAAGAATTAAACAACAACAAAAGCAGTAATAACATTTTTTCAAAGTATAATAATATAATACATTATAAATAAATAATAATAATAATAATAACAACATGATGACGATGACGACGACGACAACGGTGGTGATGATGATGAAGAAAATAATAATTAAAATAATAATAATAATAATAACAATAATGATAAAAATTATAATATAATGATAATGATCAAGATACTAATGATAATAATAATAATAATAATAATAATAATAATAATAATAGTAATAATAATAATAATAATATTAATAATAATAGTAATAATAATAATATTTTGACTGGAAAACAATTCAGACAATAAGATACACACACAGCCCTTACAATGATTAACAAGTTTCCATTGTTGTCAATCTTGAAACGGTCTGAGTCTAGAGGTTGACTGCCCTTATACCAAATGACCTTTGGTTTTGGTTTGCCCTTGACTTCGCAAGTCAAGGTTACATTTTTATCTTCTGCAATGATTAAATTGTCTGACGGCTCCTTCTCAATTGTTGGGGGGAGTGCTAGGGAAGAAAGGAAGGCACGAAAAGGTAGAAAAGTCAATCAAACATTTGAAACTGTATTTCTTGAGTCTTTGTGGAAGGGAAATGCATGCTCACGTTGAGAATTGAAAAAGAATTTTTTTTTTTTTTAAAACGGAGAGAGAGAGAGAAAAAAGGAAAAATAAATTTCGAAAAAAGCATGCATTCCTCACTGTTGTGCCTGTTCAATCAATGTCTCAGGTCTATTTAACAACAGCAATGAAGACACACACACCACACACACACATACACACAAACATTTTATACCCTTATAAACAATTAACTGTTTAATGTCCCATTAAAAAAAAATCTTTACTGAATGTCCCATTTTAAAGAAATCTTTACTCAATATCCTATTTCAAAGAAATCTGTACTCACTGTCCCATCTCAAAGAAATTTCTATTCAATGTCCCATTTCAAAGAAATTTTTACTCAATGTACAATTTCAAAGAAATCTTTACTCACTGTCCCATCTCAAAGAAATTTCTATTCAATGTCCCATTTCAAAGAAATCTTTACTCAATGTACAATTTCAGAGAAATCTTTTCTCAATGTATTATTTCAAAGAAATCTTTACTTAGCAAATGTATTGCATACCTTCGACATACAGATAGACATCAGACCAAATAAAACCATACTTATTGGAGGCATTACACTGGATGACCTGAGAATCCTCTTTTTCTAAGTTGGTGAAAACCAGAGTGTTGCCTTTTAGTTTACGCTTGGAAATATCTGGCAAATCTGTGGAAGTCAACAGTATGTGAGTTGCAAGTCATAATCGGATTATAAATTAGATATTTGCTTTTGCTTCCATAAAATTTCTAAAGTCACTCCGACATGCTAAAAGGAAGCCCTATATATTTTATAACATGAAGACATGTAGATGCAAACAACACAAACAAAAAATGTGTAAATCCGTCAATCAATCAAGCAGTTAATATTGGTGTTTACCATTATAAGGTTTGCCATTGATGTACCAGGAAACCTCTGGCTCTGGAGTCCCAATTGCATCGCACTCAAAGCTTGCACTCTCTTCAACCCCAACGGTCAAATCTTTGGGTTCAATTCTCCATTCAGGTTCAGCTGGAAAATGTTATATTAAAATTGTGCATGATTATAAGACCGAGAGTAAAGGGAGGTAAAGATGTCAGTAGAAGACTAAAGACAAAAACGACATTACAACACGTAGTGTTCAGGTCAAGATCGTTACCATTGTCATCATTTTCGATATCATTTACATCATCATTATTATTTATTTATTAATTATTACTATTATGATTATTTTTTCAATTAATTTATTACTACTTATTTATTATTATTATTATTATTATTATTATTATTATTATTATTATTATTATTATTATTATTATTATTATCATTATTATTATTATCATTATCATTACTTTAGATTTAATAACTGTTGTCATTATCATTATTAGCATCATCACCAAAATCATCATAAATGTCATTACATGAATCATCATTATCTGATCTTCTAAAGGCCAAGGATATACAAGTGTGCCGAGGCAATACCATATTACCTTCAACTTTGAGGTTGAAAATTTGCGACACTGGCTTGCTCGTCAGAGCATTGGTTCCTTCACACTTGTACTGCCCTGCATCCTCATATTGTGCCTTGACAATTTGCAATTCATGGTGGCTAATTATCATGCGATCTTTGTCCATCTCTCCACCTACACGAGTCCATGTTACTGTCGGTAGAGGCCTGTCAGTTGTTGGATGTAAGGAAAACAGGATTAATACTAACAAAATTCTAGACTTTATCAAAGCTGCAAATGCAACATTTTAGATCATAAGACTGGCAATTCTTTTTCGCAAACCTTGCGATAGTGGTATGCATGTGGGTCCCTTTTACTTTTTGTAGTTTGCACTAAGCTGTCCCCCGAGTTTCTGGACGTCAGCCATTTGTTTGAAATAAAGCCCCTAAAAGCATTGGGATGGGTAGACCTCAGATCTGTCTCCTGAAGAAATGAACTCGATAACTCTTTGACACAAAAATAGATCTAGATCCAAATCTATCATGATTCCAAAAGGAATAACGGAGCAGGTCCAGACAAAATACCATCATGCCTAGTGCAATTGGTGGCGAAAGAGATAGTCCCAGCACCTACTAAGTTGTTTCAACTGTCCCTTGACAAACGAATTATACCAAGAATATGCAAATGCGATATCATACAACCCATGCATAAGACAGGCAGTAGAAGACACACTGCTAAATTACTGTCTAATTTCATTAACCTTCATGACCTGCAAACTTCTAGCGGACATAATTAGATCCCCATTAAAAGGGCATCTCAAAACAAACAACATACTGAATGAAATAAAACATGGATTCCGAAAACAATATTGCTGTGATTGCTGTGAAAGACTACTAATCAAAACAACACATGATCTCTCCGTGGAACTCGACAAAGGTGGACAAACTGACATAATTTTCCTCAATTTTTCTAAAGCATTCAACAATGTTTCCCACGAAGAGCTACAAACTTAACAAAATGGGTATTAGGGGCAAAACCAAAACATTGAGATGGATACAAGCATTCTTTTTTGGATGTTGGTCAAGTAGCCTCAAGAGAGCCATAGGGATCAGTGTTGGATCCAGCTTTATTTTTTAAAAACATAAATAATCTCCCCAATGATATTTTTCAGTAAGTTATACAAATCCAAAATAAACATGATTAGTAAATAAATGATGGTTAGTGTCACCTAATTTTCTCTGAAACTTGTTATAAATACCAGCATGAGCAAAAAATGCAGTAATTTTTACAAAGATGAACCATTCAAATAGGCAGTCTCTCAAAAAGATTGCAAAGTGCTCTTTTTCTTTTTTCCAATTTGAGACGTGTGTAATTAAAACCCTATATCTTCCAGTATTACCCACAGATCTTTACATAAATTCAAATGCTTACTTTTAATCGGATTATACTTGTTTTTTGCTGATTTTTACATGGTGAACCTCTTATCACATATAATATCAACATTCAACATTTAGCTCATTATTTATGGCCTAGCCAATAAAGAAGTCTTACAAATTTTATAAACTGTACAAATATAAAAATGAACAAAGGTTGTGAAAGAGTAGACCAAAATATAATAAGACTTCTTCTTGAACGTTTCTGAGAGTAAATCATAAAAAGAAAAGTACCATATATTCATTATTCTTTACTTATTTTTTTCATTTTTGCAGGCACAGTGTTCTTTCTTTCTTTTTTCTTATGTATTATAATGTTATGCTATCAATCAAAGAGATAGGATACAATATATGACACAAAGGTACTTACGTGCCAGAAAATATACATTTGAATCTTATTTTCTTGGATACAAGAACCAGGTTGTCTGTGGGAGAGTTCCACATCATCTGAACAGGTGCATCACTTGGTGCTCCTGAAAATAGGGAGAGAGTGGCTTCATCAGTTAGGTTTATTGCATGAAATGGGAAACAAACTCAAATTAATACAAAGAATTTTAAACAAATCAGAACTGCTTGGTACGAATATCAGTTTCTTATAGTCATGACTACAATACTTGTTGCCAGGAATATGCTGTGTAAACTCGATTAGTTGCCATTAGATTTAAATTCACTACCAAAATAATTAAACAGAAAGATCTGCAAGTTCAAATAACAAGAAAGGTAATCCAATTTTTAACAACTTCATCAAGTCAGTACATAATCCCTCTCAATTTTATGAGCTTCTCCACATATTTTCTAGCACCCTGTTACCTCTACGTACTTATCCTGGTTTTTACTAAGACCCTTGAGACTTCATCATCACCCGGGTCTTTACTTATTTTCATATGGGTTTTTTTTTACTTACGTCCTCTAATGTTTAAGATTTTGTCCTCTCCCTTGTTGGATGATCGAGTCAAAATATTTTCAGCCAAACAAACATATGTTTTGCCATCATGGCTGTCCTCTTTCTTTATACTTGTGATGTATAAATTGCCTGATGAAGCAAAAATAATTTCAACAATTGATCAACCAATATGAGTGACACAATTTATATACCTTGATAAGGTGAAGACAGTGTTGGATTATTTTTTTCAAATGCTTAAGGGGCATATAACAGAGATGAGGTTGAAGGGACAAAGAGACAGAGAAGAGGAAGGAGAAAAAGAAAGATAGACAAATAGTGTCCTTGAGACTTCACACAATCACCTTAGACTTTACTGATTTTTTATTTACTTCTTACATTGGTTAAGATCACTTGATCTCCTAGCAGAGCTAGTGTAGACTGGTTCCATATCTAATGAGGTTTCTACATCAGAACTTCCTAGGTTCCAAGAAGATTCATTATCAAATTGCTACCCAATTCATCATTCAAACAGAAAAAAAAGAAAGGTCCCATCACTAGGACAAAGACTACTGAAAAGCTGTACCT
>JBCJKE010117758.1:0-10936 GCA_039654525.1 Melibe bucephala
ACCCCACCCCCCCCCCCCCCCCCCCCAGAAAATAGCTGTTTGGAAAAAGAAGAAAAGGCTGGTACAATAATAATTATTCAAGAAATTATTTTAAAGTAACAATTTTACTATTTTAAGTATTCACCTTGCTGAAAGTAGACAGATATCTCATGGCGATTTCTGACAGTTCTTTCTGCTTCATTTCTGCTAGTGTCATCTTCAAGGTACAGTGTTCATATAATCGTGACAAAGTTGGGAGATGCTGGCTGGTGCTAACAATACATTGGACATTGCATGGCATGGATGGAGGCAACCAGGAAAGGTGAGAAATTGTGGCACTGTTGTCAAGCTCACGTGATAAAAAATATTAAAATATAGGGTTAATGCAAGAATCTTACAATTACATAAAAAGACATATTTATGACATAGGGCCCAAATTGTCGTAAGATGCAATGATGAGACATTCACAAATAATTAGATGGATTGCACACTTTTTTAAAATGCACATGACAAGATAGGAGATATTCTTTCTACACCCAGTGTGCTCAAAACGGTATTTTACTTTTCAATAAAAAAAACAACCCAAAAAAGATCTTTCTTGTAACATAGTTTTCCCCTTTATTTGGCCAAAAGATAATTCCTTTTCTTGCAAACCGTCTGCAATCCATATTGATAGACAGTTGATTAAAGGAAAGAAGCTGTCTCAATCGCAAAATAAGTAGGTGTACAAGAGACTGTGTGAAAGCCAGAGAAAGATCTTAGTACAATGAACTTAATAATAAATTTTTATAGCACATTATTTACATATAAAATGAAAGAGCTTTGAAACAAATAATAATTAAGCATCAATTACGACCTAAAACATGAACGCAGATTTATGTGATCTGTGGCATATTTGCAAATGCCATGTATTTGGATAGTGACATGCAAATGAGTCCTACATTTATATTAATAGGGTGGATCAAAGGGTAATTCTTCATTTCAAACCCATGGTGACTGTTGAATATATACGTATTCCCATAATTTCAAAAATATAGTAATAAGGCATGGGGAAGTTAAGTATGGCATTGGCTGGTACTATAGATATCCAATGTGCACTCCATCTATTATTTGGTAAAAAGTAAAAGTAATATTTCCAATCTCCCCACACTCTCTGCACTGCACCATTACTGACATGACTGACTGTACTGCACCAGTGATGCATTCCTGCAGATCATCTAGTGTTGCTGGTATAGTAATGAAAATAAGTTGGCTTACGTCAACTCTGTTCTTTATGTAACCACAAAGGGAAAGAAGTTACAAATCGTCAAGTCCATGGAAATTTGAAAAGAACAGTTAAAGAATTATTACATGGTATTTACAAAGCAACATCTTGAGTGAAGTAGAATCATGAAAGCTGATAAAAACAATGTGTAAGAATTAAGTTTTTGAAAAATAATGTCTGAGGATAATCCTGCAAAGGTAAATAACACAGAAAGAGTGGAACAGAGTCAAGGAATCAGTCAGTGGGAATAAAGAAAAAGGTGGAAAAGGACAGGCCACTCAGTTATTCCACAAAGAGCTGTACCAAGAATTAACCCCCAACACCCACCAGTTGGTAACAGAAAAGACAAGAAAATCAGAAAAGACAAAAACAGAAAAGACAAGAAAATCAGAAAAGACAAAAACAGAAAAGACAATGATAAAGAAAACACTGGACATGGAGACGGTTGGACCAAAGAGTATCAGACAATGATGGATAACAATGTCTGGTGGAGGCCTTGAGAGTTGACCTAGACAATGATGTTAGTCATGATAAAGGCAAGTGAGTAATGATGAGCTTCACATAACTTAATTTTAGTTAGACAATCCTTAAAGTTAAAACATGGAGCCTCAGTGTCAAACAATTTAGGTCTTTAAATGCCCACAGGTAAAAATAATAGATATTATAGTAGAAAATAAACATAAAATAAATTGGATTATTTGTTCATCATAAATATGCCTGATCATAGGAGCTCTCTGTCAATGGCAATCTTATAAAAGTTTAAAGATATAGAATTTTTAGTTTCAAATTTTTGATGGTTCAAAGTTTTGACTGCTCTAAACAGAAATGAATTCTGTCTCTGAAGTGTAGAACAACCTCTTGTAAAAATTTTGAATTTATCTCTCCAAGTATAATCAATATAGGTAAAAAAATTATTATAATCTATGTTATTGATTCCATGAATTATTTAATATAATTGAATAAGATCACCACCTTTCCTTCTATATTTAAGAGAAGGAAGTTTAAAAGATTGCATATATACTTCAAATGACAGATCTTCTAACATTGGTAAGAATTAAGTAACACGTTTTTAAACATTTTATTTTCCAAATACAACTACACTTTTCTAAAACAGATCAAACAATCAACTTACATAATATCAAAAATATATTTATATTTAAATACTTTTAAAAAATTTAAATAATTAACAGTTAATTTTGTTGCCTTATTAAAACAGTTTTGAAAGTGTATATTTTCTGATTTTGTTTTAATCAAAGTGTTAGATTTCCAATTATCCAGATAATAATAATATGTATGCAATATGTATGTAGCTAGTTTTACCGAATAGGCAAGATTTTACACTTAGCAGTGTAGCTGCCATTTATAAGGCCATTTATATCCGTAATAACGTCTTTTTGTAGTGTTCTCCAATTATGTACTGAAGAATAAATCTTTGTATCATCAGCAAAAATTTTACAAACTGAATGAATATTTTCAGGAAGATCACTTATAAATGGAATTTTTTAAAAATACATCTATCTTTCAAGCACATGAAGCAAACTCACCTCATCAACACCATCAATGACAATGAATAGCTTTTCAGAAGATTTTGAACGAAATTTATTGAGACATTGTCTCAAATGATCTTTTAGTACAGATATATCTCCATTTCCTGTAGCTGCCTTCACAGGAACATCTGTTGAATCTGTACCTTAAAGAAAAGAAAACATAAATCTTGCTTAAAAAAAAATACTACCTTAAAAAAATAGAGACAGATGAGATTATCATAATACAACTTGAGAAAAATAGAGAAAAAATTAGAACAATATTTTAAAAAATCTGAAAATCATAAAACTGACAAATAATTGGAATTCACTTTAGATGGATAAATATGATCTATGTTTCTCCGATACACTTTTTTACTCACCTGCACTATTTGTGTTGAAGACAGCTAGTAACCGTGTCAATAGGTTATCAACATGATTACTAGATGAAGTACATCCAACAATGTGATAAAAAATATTCCATCCATTCTGTTGATTAAAAACATTTTTTTTTTCTTTTGGTAAATGACAACCTTCATTTTTGCAGAGAATTATGCCTATATTTCTGTACAACATTTTTGCATACATGACTTATGATGTTAAGCTTGACTGACTGATCCATTACCAGGTGTATGGACCAAAGTGCCTCAAAAGCCACTTCTAGTATGAATTTGTAGTCTAGTTGGTAGGTACCTGAAGAGAAAACCACGAGGTCCTATAACATATGTGATAATGACTCCATTGAAAAAATTCATTACACACAGTACCAACTAAATGCACTATAAGATCTTGTCAAGTTACATGCACCTGGATAAGAGCTGCTGCTGTGTGCTTGTCAGAAGTTGGAAGGAAAATGCCTGTTGGGAAAACCCATGTCAAAGTCAAATGACCACAGGACAATTAAATGGATCTGTACTTTAGCTGTACTTGGAATATGCATGTCGCGTCGTTGTCATTGTCATTATTATTATCATTATTACTTTTACTATTTATTATTATTGGTGATGTTGTTGTTGCTGTTGTTGTTATTATTATTTTATCATTATTATCATTTGTATTAGTATTATTATTGTTATTAATTTGCTGTTGTTGTTATTATTATTTTATCATTATTTTCATTTGTATTAGTATTATTATTGTTATTATTATTATTATTATTATTATCATTATTACTATCATTATTATTATTATTATTATTATTATTATTGTTATTTTCATTAGTAGTAGTAGTAATAGTAGTAGCAGTAGTAGTAGTAGTAGTAGTACTAGTAGTAGTAGTAGTAGTAGTAGTAGTCGTCATAGTCGTCATCATCGTCGTTGCAGTAGTAGTAGTAGAAGTAATAGTAGTAGTCGCCGTAGTCGTAATCGTCTTAGTCATCGTAGTAGTAGTAGTAGTAGTAGTAGTAGTAGTAGTAGTAGTAGTAGTAGTAGTAGTCGTAGTAGTAGTATTTTTATTACTTTTATCATTATACATAAAGAACATTTAGGGAATTTAATTACCATACACTGAAAGGCAAAATGGATATCAACAAAGAAATATTATTATTATTATTATTATTATTATTATTATTATTATTATTATTATTAATATCATTATTATTAACAGCTATGCTCAGCTGTTCTTGACACAAGACGGCATTTGCCTTGTCCTAACAAGGTGAGTAGTTAGATTTATGCAACACAACACACTCATTCCCTCCCTGTCACGACAAAATGATCACTGTCCGTCTGCTGGTGGATAGGGGTGTCTTTGAATTTCCTGAAATTGACTGCATGGCTTGTACACTAAAAAATGATTTAAAAACTCAGCAAGATCATCTTCATCCATACATGACCATCATGTTTCAAGATGCGCCGTAAACTTCAAAGAGGTTTGAAAACTCTGTAAGTTAAAGGAGAATGAGTTCTTAAGAGCCTCTGGGTCAATATTACCTGAGTGCCCACTCCACTTAAGTGCCCAGTCAGGCTGCTTCCCAAACACACCAGGCACTCTTACTGTACTTCTTTACCATTGTTATCATTATTATCATTTCAACTCAATTCAAATTCATCAATTCTAAAATTCAAAAAGGCAAATTACAATTCTAAACAAGACATAAGAGAGTATAACATTATTTTTATTGCATAATACATCTAGCATACAAAAGATTAGCTATATGATCATAAAATAAAAAAAGAACAAGAGTATATAAAAAGAAATAGAGCTAGGTCCCACCTCCACAGCCTGTTTGATGACAGAACACAGCAGGGTGGTTTTACCCCAACCAGCTGGGGCTTCAAGGACACAGACTGGCTGGTCATCATCATGTAGATCCCATTCACTTTTCTTTCCTTTTATAAAGAACAATAATCAGTTGTTCATTACTATCACTTTTATTATTATTAATATTATTAATATTATTGTTACTATTATTATTATTATTATTATTATTATTATTATTATTATTATTATTATGATGATGATGATTAATATTATTAATATCACTATTATAAATAGTTATATTGTTGTCATTATTATTTTCATCATCATTACACAGACTAACATTACTAACAAGGCCACGATGGAAGATTATGTTGAGGATAACCAACAAATAAATATAGTCTATGGATCATTATTTTATCATTGTGAGGATGGGTGAAGGGGTGAAAAGAATCTTTCATCAATACAACACTTCCACCAACAAAAAGAGAAGTAAAATGAAGAAAACAAAGCCTCAAATTAATTAAATGTCCTTCCTTATAGACATTCATTAAAAAGAAAGAAGAATTCATGTTGCTCCATGTTGATATCCATAAATGAAGTTTGCTAAAGGAACTGGGTAAAATCAGGCAAAGCCTGCAGTAAAGAAATTCTTAAAAATAAAATTTTCCCACAAGAGAGTTCATTTTGGTGCCAAATGAATGAAAAAGGATAAGTCTAGTAAAAGCTCGGTACAGAAATTGTGCACATATGATCTTTTCATATTAAAGATTGAACATGTGTGACAAATGCACTATTGTTTTCATATATCATGATCACATCTATTTGACAATGGTAGTAAGTGAGTTTAAGCAACCATTATTACCATCATTTTTGTCATTTTTAGCAATATAATCTTCATTATCTTCATTATCTTTGCCATTACTATACCTATGAGGATGATCATCACCGTCTTCATCATCGTCACCCACATCGTCAACATTGTCATCGTTTTTATTACATAGTTTTATTACACCTTACCCAAGGCAACTGCTATAAGATGCCTAAGAAAGAAGTCTTGTAAAAATATGTCTGTCTAAAACTCTTTATGACTGATTAGCTCAGTTGGTATCAACTTGTATCAGTATAAGCATGATGTAAGTAATAGGTATACAAACTTGATTTTGATGCATTTACCCCAAAGCGCATTTTTCATTATTTATTCTTTCTTACTGATGAAATGGTGATAGTGTCAGGAATGGAAAATCATCTTTATTCTTTGGAAACCAAAGTGCACGGCTGAACTTTTATGTCAATAAGGTAAAAATAATCAACTACCACTTCACCTGGACTTTCAGTGTTTTAGGCATAAAGAGACAAGATAATGTAATAAAATTATGAAGTAAGAGGGAAAAAAGATATTGCTAATATATTCATATAACTGACTCTTAACACCCAGCGAAAAATTTTATGGGAGCAAAAATGAAAAAAATAAAGAAGAAATAGAAAAAAACAAACAAATAACAACAAAATAAAAACAAAGACATAATTAAAGATCTTTATTACTTACTTATATCACTTGAAGATTCAGCTGAGGGAAAAAAGAATCAAAATTGTGATGTTAAGTCCAAGTAGATTGTTCCAGTAAGTGAAGCAAGATAATATAAGCACTAATATTCTTAAAACATATATAACTTTAATTTAATATTGTTCTTGACAAGGTGACATCATTTTCAAAATTCAAAATTCAAATATTCTTCCTTAATCTAATAGAGATTTTCTTTTGGTCAATATTAGCTCATAGAAGTAAAAATCACACACATAGACACACAGGGTATACTTGTTCACTTATAGGAATGTGGGGCTTTTATGCTAATATTGATGATCTTGTAGCAATGTTGCTGCTATGTCTGGGTTAGTATTCTAAGAGAAGTATGGGTGCCAAGCTACACTCTCTTCCCTCTGATCATTGCCTCTCTGGCAACTCAGATTTTAATTCAAGCCTGCACAGCTGAGAATGAACCCATGACCTGTAAGTGCACTTACAAGGATAAATATAGGAAAAGTTATCACAAACAAAATAGACTAATCATACCACATAGTTATGTGGTATATATTTAAGATTAAAATAAAAAATAGCAGGCCATATCGGCCGCCCTCCTGGCAAAATTAAATTCCTACCAAAAATACTTTCGGACTCATTAACCTCTACAACTTCTTCTACCTTAGACTTATCAGTTCATTACTCTGAATTCAATTAGAAGAGGCAATGATCAGAGGGGAAGAGACTATGGCAGGGTACCAATACTTCTCTTAGAATATCAGTCCAGGGATAGCAATGCCATTGCTACAAGATCATCAATATTGACACAAAAGGCCTACTGTACTTGTAACAATTCTGTATATTTTTTCAGTGTGAAATGGTATTAAATAAAATTACTTAAAAGTAGCGCTCAAGCATGATTATTTTCTTCGATTAGATTTTATTTATACTCAGAGTACAAAAAAAGCAAAACAAAATCACCCTCCAAAAACAGACAAAAACCTCACAAAAAACAATACAAAACAAAACAAACCAAAAAAAAACAACAAACAAACAAAACAACAAACTCTTAAAAAACCTCCAGAAAATTCAGTAAATATGAAAAATAATTTAGATGTATGGGAAATCCTACAGCTGGGACATGCTCTCTCAAACTCATCACTTGATCCTGAGGATAGAAACTCCATTAGAACTTCCTTTTCATGTTTTCTGCCGACAAAACTGTTGGCTTGATCCATAACGTAGAGCCATTGGGCCTCTTGCTCTATATAATCATGGAAAAAATATAAAGATGATTTTTTTTTTTTACAAAATGAATTTAAGCAAAGAAAAGAAGGTAAAGAATCCCTCATCCTCGAAAAGAAAATCACAAAGCCATTTTAACCAAACAGAAATGGGGCACAAAAGGGATAATAGATCTTTCATAAAACTTTTTTCTTGCATCTTTTGCTTAAGACATTTAAAAAGTTATGCTGAAGAAATAATGTAATACATGTGTCAGGTTTGCTAGGGCTGTACCTTTATTGTGTTGATTAAAGAAAAAACAACAACACCCCTTTCTGTGGCTTGTTCAACAATCTAGGGTGGGTTTGGTCATCAAATATCTTAATGTCATTTAAGAAACCATTCCATTTAACTGAATTGATCCAATCACCTGATTATTTGTATTCCCTAATGTATAAAGTGAATAAATCACACATACACACGCTCACACACATACACACACACATACACACACACACACACACACACACACACACATACACATGTGTACACAAATGCAGTGCAAACACAGTTATAGGAGAGGGAAGAATAAAAATTAGAAAAAAAAAATACAAAAGACAAAACAACGAATAGAATAAAAAGAAAAAGAAAGAATAAAAGGAAGACTGCTAATCTTTCCATTTGACATTGAGAAATAAAAACATAACAAAAACAAACAAAAAAAATATATTGATCTCACCTTTTGCAAGAGGACTCAATTCTCCACATGATTGATTAGGATATGACGTTGTTATAGATGTCTTCAAGAAATCTAACACATTCTTTGCAAAGATATCGAAATCTGTCAGTTCAACCTTCAAGATAATAAACAGTATGATACTTTAAGAAATCAAGAAGTTAAAATATAATCTTTTTCTACTTTCATATAATTAATCTGTATCTGAGAGCGAATGTTTCCTTGAGTATCAGGTTATCATAATTCTAGGAAAGAATTGCCATACATAATCAATGATGACAATGATGTAAAACTATGTCTATTTTTTTTATCTTAATTTTGTGGGCAATCATTTAATTGAAGTCAAAAGAGAAAGCTGTATTACTAGTCTTCTTTAGTATTAACGTCTCTCTATTTACAGAAGAAATTAACAAGCCCTTTTAGAAACAACCAACCATTATTTTGAACATCACACTAGAAATGCTAAATTAAGATCCTAAAAAACATCAACTAAAGAACAGCAACATCAAAAGCAATAACATCAGTACTGCAACAATGAAAAAGTAAAATAAATGGAGAACTAAAAAGTACAACAAAACTTATACATTTCAAAATATGAGTGATATATATTATTCTTAAGATTAATGTGCTCAAAGTTGCAGTCTGCAGGTAACTTATTTTTGCCATATTTTACCAAGTAAGAAAGATTGTATTTCAAAACATTTAACAAAACAGCTTATTGTTGTAAATTCAATTGAATTTATATTCCTTAAATCAACCACTGAATTTCTTTATCATGTCTTATAAAAAAGAGAAAGCTGGCATCATTTTTGACTCACCCTCTCTTTCCCTGAGATGCTACTCAGCTGCTTATAAGATACCTCATAGTCAAAGACCTGCTTGGGAAAAGCTTCTCTTATTTTATCTTTCAACACCTGAAAAATAAACAAAGATTGTCTCCTTATTGGTAAGATAATGAGAATCAAGTGTGAGGTAAAGAAGGGATGAAAACAGTGGAAGAATAAGATCAGAATAGACAAAGATAAGAAAACTTCTTTTTTTTAGGATCCATCCATGAAAAATAGCATTTAACAGTTTTCTAGGAAATGGAAGCCCATTACAATTTGAGCTAACTAGAAAATATACGATATACATATATATATATATTATATATATATTACACAGATATTTGTAATCATAATGATTGAAATAAGGAGCACCACCTTCACCTAATATTTTGATTGGTTATTTCTGATGACTGAAATTAAATTGTATGTATAAAATAAAAATAGTAAATGTATACATTTATGAATATGAAAATGATTTACACCTCAGGCTAATTCAAAGTAATTTGGCAAATTATGCAACTTTCACTCAAAGATGAAGAACACAACCTGAATATGATGCTTGCTCAGAGGATCTTCATCAACAAAACGAGAGCGTTTACTTTCCGGAATGTTTTCATAGACGGAACTGTTTCTAATAAAGAATCCTGCATTATGATTCTTGGTTCTGGAGAAAGAAAAACAACCCCCAGAAAGACAAAAGCATCCTACTAATATATAGTCCAAAAAATTTCAATTTTAAATAAAACAAGCATAACATTCAGATATCAAATTATTTCAGTTTTGAAAGGGGCAAAAACTTCAAGAAAATAGCAGATTTATTTTGTTAAAGTGTTACAAATATAATAAAATACAATAAAGGAAACTTCTGCATCAAGACAAATGGGTATAATTCTTGAACAATTCTAAAGACTGTTTTGAAAATCAATAAAATTTAGTCATAAATACTTATACAGACATACCCCATTACATCGATTCTCCCAGTCTTCGTTAAACTACCATTCTCATTTACATTTACTGCCTGCTTTTCTACACCAAACTACATTTTATGCCAACTTTCCCTTGGTCCCAAAGTCATATGTGATTGTATAAGTATAGCAAGATGAAGAAAAGATTAAGAATGTATTGTTAAAAATATGAAGAAAACATTTGTAAAATCTTTTTACAACATTTTTTTTTACTCTGCCCCATTAGCAAACAGACTTAGTATGGTAGTAAACTAATACTAGTACTATTGACTATTGATAAGGTAAGAAATGTATTTTGAGGATTACGCATACGCATTCAAACTATCTTTCACCAATCTACCTGTAAGCTCCATGGAGAATCTCCATACATGTAATGGAAACACCTTCAATCCAGTCATAATCTGCTTTTGCTTTGGCAGGAACTTCACTGATTGGTGGGATCCACCCATATCTATAAAAAAAATTGTTCCAAATTTTATCATTACCATGATTTAACTATACTTATAATAGTAATAATAATAATAACAATAACAACAATAATAATAATAATAATAATAATAATAATAATAATAACAATAATAATAACAATAATAATACTAAAAATACAAACGATAATAATTGATGATGATGATGATGATGATGATGATGATGATGATGGTGGTGGTGGTGGTGGTGGTGGTGGTGGTGGTGGTGGTG
>JBCJKE010117869.1:0-10936 GCA_039654525.1 Melibe bucephala
TAAAACTCATCTTGTGTTAAGTCAGCAAATGTTGAAAGAAGTTTTTCCTTATCTTATATTATAATTTAATTTTCTCACTCAGACCGCCGTACACTTAAAGTTTAAAGTGAGCAAAATTTGAAATCACTCAACTTTCTCTACTGTACTGTAATAGAGTTTTATTTCCTATCAAGCTATACTTATTACCGTACTATGCAATAAGTATAATCATAATATAAAATGTGTTGCAATCATACACTTTTTTTTTTTTTTAAGGATGCACACGTATAATTCTGCTACATGTACTTTACTTTTGTCCTCCCCTAGTTCAGTTTCTTTTTTTTTTCCACCTTCTACTAGCTTTTAAATTCGTATTTTTTGGGGGTTGTTTTTGCTTGATTGTTACTTTATCATTACATGTACTATTTATTTCACATATTATAAACTATATGAAAAAACATGTACAAATGGCGTGAACAACACAACAAAACCTGGTGGTGGGGGCGTTCTATTTTTCTTCATTTTTTGGGGGTGGGGGGCTATGATTTGTCGCTTCCATAATTTCATTATGTTTTGGCATTTTTGTGGCATAATTTGGCAATAAATGGAGAGACAGTCTAATGAACACACCAAATATCTCCTTTATTTTATTCCATAACAATATCATTATCAATAATAATCGTAATGGGCTGTCAATTGTCAGGACTGATAATTTGCCATGTTTGTTGTCTCTTGAATCACTACATGAAATGTGTATTTTTACATGAGGTTATTATTATTATTATTTATATTATGCATTTTACTTTGAATTTGCAGGGATTTTTATTTGTCTTTGATTTCTGTTTTGTTGCTTATTGCTGTTTTGTTTGGGCTTTGTTTTGTTTTATCTTGTTTGTTGATGTTTTGGTTTTTCTTTGTTTTGGGTTGGGTTTTTTTTGTTTGTTGGGGGGTGGGGGGGGGATGCGTTTTAGCTTGTTTGTTCTTTTCACATGTACCAGTTACAAATTAAGAATAAGATAAACATAAACCATGTTGAACAAGTGATCAGATAATACAAATTTTTTAATCAGATGATCCTGCCAGCAGTAGGCTCTTAGACCAGTAAGCCAGATAAACATTATGTTATAACACAAAGAAATCTATGAATTTAAATTTAAAGGGCCGATGCTCATTAATGTGTGTTGTGTGAGTTGTGACTTTCGTAGACTGGCAGCTCTTCACAAGCTGTCTTTTTTTTTTCTGAGTGCTTTTCGTATCTCTGGATACAGATTTCTGCAGCACCTGACTTCTAAGTGATTCTTTTAGTTAGCAGATTTCAAAATATTGTACTATTTTACAGATTCTAACCCCTTGAATTTTTAAAATTCTATTATTTTAACTACTAAAAGTTATACGCTAGTGATGCCATTTTATCTGTGTTTATTTACACACAACTGTGTTTACTTACTATTGAAACCATACAAAGCAACAAATGATCGACTGCAAGAGTGCTAACAAATTTGACATAATGTATTAATACTGTTCAAACAGACTGAGACAACTCAAAATCTATTAATAGTAATAGGTAGTCCAAACTGGCCGCTAAAGCCGTGTTCGTGGGCCCAAAAGGCCAATTTTGACGATTTTCACACCACATTTACTCGTAGTTCACTCTCAATGATGACAATGACATTAAAACATATATCAAATTAAAGGTCATTCTAAGCCCTTTCTTATGATGTGTTTGTTATTTGTGTGTAGTTTATAATAAAAAAGTTATGAGCGTGTGAATTCGGCTACCAGAGACTATTGAGCTAAATACAGCGAAGTGGAAGAAAACGAAATGGGAACCTAAACAACGTAATAAAGGATATCAACACAGCAATTAACTTGAACACATCTCAAAACAATAACAATAACAATGTCAACAAAATGATGATGTTTTTTACATTCAAATTCACTGTTAAATTTACATGAAATATACAAAAGGAGATGCAAACAATTACAAACTTCCTCAGGTATCGCTGTCTATGTACAAGCATGTGGTTATAGCCAAATGCCTAGCAAAAGGGGAACAACCAGATTTGACTAACTAAAAGTGGAATAGCCAATTACTGCTAGTCAGTAATACATATAGTGCGGTATGCTGCAGATTTTTTATCATGTGTCCTTGGCCACCATAATGCTTAATTTTTTATTCTTATATTTTATTAAGATGAAAGTGAAAGGGATATGGAAAGAATCTGAGCATAAAGAATATGGGCGAGCACCTTTATGATGTTTATCATATGAATAAAGTCTTGCTTTAATGATAGTAAGCTTCAATTTTATTTGTTGATGGTGTCATTTTTCATTGTGAAAACCAACAGTAACATAAAATATTCAATATTTCTTTACAACGCTAAATATCAAATAATGATGAAGATGAAAAAAATAATGAGATCTAACACCTAATAGCAATAAATTAATAACTGGTGCTGATTTTGACATTGTACTCAAAATTAACTATCTAAATAATAATATTTATAATTGTACATTTCATTACAGTAACTCAATTGTGGAGTCTTACTTGTTTATACCAATGACACTTGTACCTTTGACTATTGCACTTCCAAACAGTATAATGTGCTGCCTATTCAAGTAAGGAGCATGGATAACATTAGACAATGGATATGGGTTGCTGCCTATCCATGATATGACTCAATCAATGAGATAAGAAGCATGATATTTGCACCTAAACATGAATTAGACCATGTGATGCTGAGGGTGAATCTTAGCTTTGTACAATTCAGATATTTCTAAATAAATATCAATATCAGTGACATATGTCCATTATGTCAAAATCCCTACTGTACTATATTTATGCAAGGGACTTAACCAACAATGAGGAAAACTAAAACTGATGCTTTTTTTTTTCTTTTTATCACATGTTTTCAATTCCCAAATAATTTAACAAGAAGTTCACATCCATACATAAACGTTACACATAATGCTAACATGCATGGAGGCAAATGATATTTCAAATACCATGAAAGTTTCAATCAAATCATGACAATACAAGATGGACAAATCTTACAACAAAAATAACACCAAAAACTGACAATTTTTTTTATATGAATGCCTATTTTTCATTTCATTCATTTGACACAATAAATTTAGCAAAAGGGAACAAACAAAATTATATATATTCAAAAATTTTTTTTTGTTTAATTAGTGTCTCCCAATGGCTGGTGTGACGCATCAAGTGTGTTTGCTGCAGTGGTTGTGCTTGTTACTTCCCACTTTAAAAAAAACGCCGCTGATTAGCAAGTTTGTGCAAAAAGGGGAGCAAAATGCGTAAGCCTCCCCCTGCCAGTACATAGCCTCTCCATCAGCAAGCCCTATGTACTGGTTCCATACTGAGATGCGAAAACTGAGACCTTGCCGACTCAGGCTGAACTACAAGGGACTCAGAGGTGGCTGACCCCCAGACGTATGGTATGCAGGCCTGCCGGCGGGTAGATACACCCTGGTGCCCACGAACCAACCCCCAGCTATGGGCAAATAGCTCCACTGCCTTGTGGACGCCTTCGGAAAGGCAAAGGCTAAGGGAGTAAACCCTAACAGAAAATCCCCGCCGGATTACAGCCCCTATGCCTCCAAGAAAGGTTTTTGAGCCAGAGGCTAGGACAAGGACAGTCTGATAAAAAAAACCTACGACCCAAGGACCTCCCTGTCGCCGTCGCAGCTTGCTAGGCTATGACAGTTGAACCACAGGTGTAAAGGGTGGGACCAGTTCTGCATGAATTGTCCTCCACATTAAAACTCAATTGCCCAGGCTTGAAGGACACATCCACTTCAATGATGCCACCACTGTAGTGGTGGGAACACCACTGTAGTGGTGGGAACACCACTGTAGTGGTGGGAAAGGGGCGAAAAAGGCAGGTGAAAGATGCTACTGGTAGCCACAGTTCCAATCCTGCATGCAGGCCGTTCAGGTTATTGGTCATCTGATGTTGACCTGAGACAACAGCATCACCCTGAATAGGATGCAAGGATAGCTCTGCTTGCTCCACATGGAGAGGGGCTTAGAAAAGGTGGCCTAAGCACAGTCTCTCATTCACCAAGTTGGTTTACCGCGGTCAACAGGCATTTCTCAAGCGGATGAAGAACAAAGAGACAAGAAAGGCATGCACCTGCCTCAAAGGGTGCACAAACTCTGAAACTCGCATGCTGGAATGTCAGAACCATGAGTGACGCAGCTGACAGTAAACGATTTGAACGTCATTCAGCAATCGTTGCACACAAATTGTCCAGGATAAACGTCAACAATGCTGCCCTCAGTGAGGTCCACTTCCCAGACGAAGGCAGCCTTCAAGAGCATGGCGCCGGCTACACCCTCTTCTGGTCAGGGAAACGCACAACTGAAAGGTCTCTTTCAGGTGTCGGCCTTATGACCAGGATCTCCATTGCCACCAAGCAGAAAAATATGTCTACAGGTCATTCCGAGCGCATCATATCTATGCGCCTCCCCCTAAAGAACAAACAATATGCCACTCTCTTCTGTGTATACGCCCCGACTCTTCAAGCTGAACATGCAGAAAAAAATAAGTTCTATCTTGAGCTCTGTAGTGTTCTCCAAAACACCCCCGCAGATGACAAAGTGATAATCCTTGGTGATTTCAATGCCAGGGTCGACCAAGATTCAGCTGCCTGGAAGGGAGTTTTTGGCAGACACAGTGTCGACAACTGCAACGACAATGGGCGATTGCTGTTTGGAGTTCTGCACTGAGCAACAACTGGTCATCACAAACACTATCTTCCAGTAACAGTACAGTCTGAAAACAACCTGGAAGTATCCTCTGTCCAAACATTGGCATCTCATAGACTATGTCCTTGTATGTCAAAGAGACCTCCGTGACGTCCCCCACACCAGAGTGATGCCAAGCGCAGAATGCCACACTGACCATCGCCTAGTGCACTGTAAACTCAGGCTGCACTTCAAACCCAAACCAAGGAAGGGAAGCCCCGCCAAGAGAAAGGTCAAGCTCAACTAGCTGCAGTCAGATGAAGTGTAAGCTCTCCTGAAGCACTCTCGGATCAACTGAAGACTGCCACCTAGCAGACATCTGAAGAAGTTCTGAGGTTTACCGCCAAGAAGAACAAAGACTGGTTCGACGAGAACAACCAAAAGATTCAGGAATTGCTGGTGAGGAAGAGATCTGCCCATCAGGCACACCTAGCTCAGCCATCATGCCCTGTGAAGAAAGCTGCCTTCCGCCTCCTTCGCAACAATCTCCAGTGCAAGCTTCGAGAGATACAGAAAGACTGGTGGACCAACCTCGCAGAGAGAACGCAGCAACTCGCAGACATTGGCGACTACAAAGGCTTCTACGAAGCACTCAAGGCAGTATACCTACCAGGCCCAGATTCCTTTGAGAAATGAAGAAGAACAGACACTTCTCATAGACAAAGCTTCCATCCTGAGACATTAGTCTGAGCCTTTTCAGGCCCTCTTCAGCGCCGACAGAGTTGTCGACACAGCCAGCAGCTCTCTGCATTCCCAAACAACCAGTAAAAGTGGAACTGGACGAACTACCATCCATAGAGAATGTCATATCACCAAAGCCATCCAGCAGTTGAAGAGCAGCAAGGCAGCAGGAGTTGACAATACATGTATTCCACCACAGATCTGGAAAGATGGAGGAGCTGTGCTACACAGCAAGCTCCACGAACTGCTTGTTTGTTGTTGGGAGCAGGGCATAGTTCCAAGAGACCTCTGCAATGCAGTCATAGTCACCTTGTACAAAAACAAGGGAGCAAAGTCGGACTGCTCAAACTACCGGGGGATCACTCTGCTCTCCATCGCAGGAAAAATCCATGCTTGAGTGCTCCTTAAAAGATTGGTACCGGCCATTGCTGAAGACCACCAACCAGAAGCCCAGTGCGGCAGAGCCAACAGGGACACCACAAACATGGTGTTTGTTCTCCCGCAAGGATAACCTGAAGGAGAGACGACACAAAAGGAAGGACCGTAATGCATCTGCAGCAATACTAGACCTGACATTCGAATGCAGTCGCTGTGGCTGGACCTGTTTATCTCGCACCGGCCTGGTTGGCCACTAGCGTACCTGCAGTTGACGTGGACAGAGCCCTTCTTAAAATCTTCATCAACGAAGAAACGCCAAAAAGACTTAAAAAGTAAGAGCCGGATAAACCCCTAATAAACTCTAAGAAATCATGTGTCTGATCTGTGACTATGTCCTCCACTCGTGGTGAATCTCATCAGCCACAGCTAGAGTTATAAAAACATATAGGCATTTATGCTTTAGTCATCATCAGAAAAGTCGAGGAAACATACATGTAAATATAGCTAACATTATACAAACTATGAAACAAAGTAAGGAAAATCACAAGGTTGATTTTATTTTTATTTTTAACCGTAAATAGACTTAAAAGCAAATTGATGTTTAGTGGACTCCATCATATTGTTTAAATAATATTGATAGATGTAGCAGTGATCACACCAAATCCCCATCAACATCAGTTTTCAGTAAAGTGTATAAACATTCATGACATATCAAGCATAGTATTTATTTCTTAAACTCAAAGGAAATAAACGAACTGCATTTCCGACCACATGGCCACACAATCTTACCTCACACTCCACATTACTTGTAAACTTCTTTTTTGAGGCTCTAAAGAATACAAATTTATCATTTGCAGAAGGAAACAGAAAATGTAAGGACAGGGAAGGCTGGAGAAAGATCATTTTGAGAATTTAAACGCCATAAACTGAAAGGTAAAATGGTATATTGACAAAGAAAGGAAGAAAGAAAGTTCTTTTCCCATCCAAGTTTCATCCTGCAATGACTAGATCTAGCTCAAATATCTTAAATCTAAGACATTACAATAATATTTTCTGAAAAGAGTAGCCTCATTTTATCATAGCAAATAATTATACACGAAAATGAAAGAAAGTCTGTTTTCCATGTTCACTAAGAGTCAGGAAGACTTACTTTTGCGCAGGAGACCAACTGTGACTGTGACCTTCACTAGTCACTGTCTGCTAGGCACGAATTAAATTTTAAACACAATACAACAACGGATCTGTCTATGTAACTAGACGGACAAATGCATCCTCCAGAAACCATTTGCAATACTTTACTGCCACTACAAGAAATCATTGGAACTAATCCTAGCATCAGAATAATGCTAGCTCAACTATCATTTCACAACATTGGGAATAACTGTGGACAAATTAAATTGACCAGAAGTTAATTATGTCACAATCTTTAGTCTTACGATAACAATTCAAAACTTCTACTCCAGAAAATATGTAGGCCCCTAATCTATAAAGACATCAACATTCTAAAAAATAAATTACTGTAGGCGAGCTTAAAAACTAAAAAGAGCTTTTAGGTAGAATATTTTTAAAGTATCAAGCAATTTTTAAAAAATTCAGTTACACTACTGCATTTCTATATACTTTCCGTCATCAACAGTTCTAGAGTATAAAACTAAGTGTGGCACAGTTAAAATGGAGCAAATAATGGAAAATTGCCAAAGGTATTGTATGGAGATATTTGAAACTGAAATTTTTCTGTAGGGTCATAACTAACTGATAATCATCAAAATCGAAAAGACAAAAAGACATACTGCTATCAATAAAAATTTCAGTGGTTCCTGACTGAAATGAGTATTTGTTCCCTCATGTTACAATCTTCAAATAAAGTCTCAGTCCAGATCGAGGTGATGGCAAATTGAAATTGAATATCAGCATTCATGCCTAATACTAATATGCCTAATGTTTAAGTCAGTAGTATCACGCAATTGTGTCTTCTCTACTAAATAACAGTTCTTCCTTGCATGAAATACCATTAGACACAAACAGCCAGTTGATTTTATACAGCAACAGATTATATCATCTTGACAATTTTAAGCAAATTCTTAGTAAAGCTATCGGTCAGAGAATGTGACCATCTCAATCCCTTGGTCATTAAACTTTTTCAACTATTTCCTTGAACAAATTTTTCTTCTTCTATTTCAGAAGTTTTCTGTTAGATGGAATTTTGTACGAAAAGTGGACAGATATTTTAATTTATGTGCACAAAATAAATACATGAATTGTATGACATACTTGAAATATTTAGCTTAAAATCCCTGCATGTTTTTCAATATGACTAGGTATGTATTCTTAAGGTACATAACCATAATTAAAAACACCTCTAAATTAAAACCATCTCTCTTTTATCATGACAAACTACTACTGGAACATAAATTCATCACAGGGTATATTCCCTTCAGTATCGTTCTGTTCTTATCAGAGAAAGGCATTAAATCAAGACAGATTAAAAGTAGCTGATAGAGAAAAAAACTGAAAAATACAATCTAAGCTTGACAAAGTTTCAAAATTGAGAAAGAACATGATATCTCATTTCTCTTATACACAAAGTCAGTATTGCCCATGATATAACCTTTCAGTTTAAAAATCTTTTATATACATCAACAAAACCAACACTTAAAAAAAGGAATAAGTAGGCAATATCTCTTCAATATGTATTTTTGGAACTTTGAGCTTCAATAGGAGTCATTGTCACGGCTGGAGCACCAAAGGACGGTTTGGCACCATCACAATTCTGAAATAAACATAAATGGGAAAGTTGAGAATGTAATTGCAATTCAGGCTACTAAGGAAGATAGCTGAATCCCCTGTGCATATTTAGGACTCAGCCAATCTCAGTCACGTTTTTTCATTAACAATTCCTCTCTCACCTGTTCCTGATTTCATTGGGTATGGGGAATTCCAATCTAAATCTTCAACATCATGTTCATTTTCTTTGGATCCCTTTACCATTGATGACACATAAAGGCAAACCCCGTATTACTGCTCCTATCTCAACCCCATCCCAATAAATTGGCATTCTCATTCATCGTCCACATTTTGCCATGGTTATGGATCAGACAGTATACAATAGTAACCATCAAATTTAATGTTTTTTTCATAAAGCCACAGTTTTTATAAAGCCTGGTTGCCAAAAGGAGAATGATTTTAACAAATTCATTTAATGGCATCTGAACATTTCGTAAAATCTTTAATTTACTTAAAAATTTTGAAACAGAAAAAGTTAACCTAAAAGGGGCATATGTCAATGGACAGATTGTTTTGACGATTAATCAATAGAGGACCACCATACTCAATGACAACGGGAATAACGAAAGTGTAAATCCCTACTTTTTCCCTTTCTTATTTCATTACAACGAAATACTGCTATGACACCAGACAATGAAAGATACTGGAACAATGAGAATTTGGTGGTACAGTAGTCTCCGCCTAATAACCCGCTCTTCGGGTGACAAAGAAAGCGGGCCATTAGACAAATTGGCAAGGGGGGTAATAAAGTACCTACGTACATGACATATTACGTAATTGAATGTAAAGTGCATGTAGGTTGATCAGTGACCACCCTTTGTGTAGAGTGTCCAGTGATAAACTAGACAATGATTGGCTGCAAAAACAGCCAATCAATAATAATCTACTGTGACAAGTCATCTATGGGTGTTCCTCTTTGTCCCTCCCACTTGTTAGCCCGCTGGGCCTTCTTTGACATCATCTTTCATAATAGGGAGGTATGGGAATGCTTAGGCTCTACAAACGTTGCTCAATGACCAGACCATCGCACCACATTATGCAGGAGAGGGTGGCATTACTCTTTTGTTCTCCAAGGCAGGCAGGGTCTGTGCTGTGGTGTGGTTGACCAGATGACCAAGGTGTGATTGTGTCTCTATTGTGAGACAATTGATTTGAGTGGCTGTTCTTTTATTGCCTTTGTGAGTAGCGTGCTTTTAAACATATTGACATTGATGCTCAAATGACTTGCTACAAAGGTTTATAAATGGGATGGCTGTGTTATGTTTAAAAATTCTCTCTCATCATCGTTGTTTATTATGGGCCCAGAGAAAAATTACAGGTTATTAGATGAAGGTCTGGTCTGAGAGCGGGTTATTAGAGGGGTGTTTTATATAGAAGAAAATATTGTTTCACCGAAACAGTGGGCTATTAAGCCAAGTGGGCTATAAGGCAGCGGGTTATTAGACGGTGACTTCTGTATTTTTTTAACAGCAGACTCCCATTTCTCAAACAACCTCTATACAATATACATTTTTGCTTCATTGAGCTAAAAATATACACAAAAAAAACAAAACAATAATAATCCCCCCCACATAAAACAAAACAAAAAAAAACAAAACAAAAAAAAATCAGACAGAATCTGACAGCGACTTTAGGCGTTGTGAGGAAACTTTCAATAATATAAACATCTATGTTGAAAGAATACATTTATATTTCCTTCCTCCTGACAATGCACCATGGATAACGTAACCTCAATATGGATTGGTAGATGTGTTTGAAACGTGGGCCTTAGGTATTGCTTGACTTCAAACTCAAACAGAACAGGTGTTAATTATTGGTTGATTAAGTAGCTTCTCTTAGGACAAACTGATAAATGTGTACAAGACTTAAAATCTGACACGACTTTCTCTTTTCGATGACTCAGGTTTGGTTTTTCTTTACATTCTTTCAGATTAAAGCTACTGGATTTATATTGCAGTTCAAGTTAGTTGTGTTGGTAATACGGAGAAAATAGAAGAAGTAAAATGGGACTACTGAAATTCTTTGACTAATTTGTGTATTCTATCTGTGTCTGTTTGAGCTATCTGTATTGCACTGTAGTTTTCTTGCTAGTTCTGTTAAATATGTGTGTGTGTGTGTGTGTGTGTGTGTGTGTGTGTGTGTGCGAATGTGTGTTTTTGTTTTCTGTGGGTATTCCACTTTTCAGTCTCTTTAAGCGGATTAAGATTATGTAGGAGTATTTTACAGCCATTAATATTATTTCTCTGAAAGACAGGCAAATAGTCTTTAACCCGTGTAGAGTTGACCTAGTTTTGCCGATGTTCACTGACAATAGGGGGGGTAGGCCGCGTGGCTTTGTTTCAAATC
>JBCJKE010117980.1:0-10935 GCA_039654525.1 Melibe bucephala
CACACACACACACACACACACACACATATATATATATATATATATATATATACATATACATATATATATACACGACCAGGCCCATAAGGTCACTTACGTTAGCCTCCGTGCCCTTAAGATGGCATACGTTGTTGTAGTTTGGATGAGTTTAGATCAAAGACTATACCTTTGATTCAATTTCAGCTTTTTAGGTTTCAATTTGGGCTTCCCTCTATAACAGTGTGCAAGAGACGACCTGGCTATCTGATATTCCTCGCAAATCCTGCTTGAAGATGGGACTGGGACGCCACATCAACATTTGCACGTGTTTTGTTCCATTTTCTTCAACACAAACAAAACGGAGCTTATTTATTATGATTATGTTTCCATATCTTTTTCAGTGTACCACACCCTTTTAATTATTTTTTTTAACCTCGATGGTTGAGGTCAGGAGTTATTTTTTTTAAATGTTACAGGTGCTTATCGTGTCAACGGATTTATGCAATGAGTGTAGAATTCAGTTCTATTTTTTACGACTTATCTATAGACTGATTTTGTTTCTCTTCAAATTTGTTCACTATCCATTGTGTCCATTGTACTTGTGCTAAAGGAATAATTTGAGCACACCGTTTTTATGCCACTGGCACTGTTTGCTGATTGCATTTTCAGAAATAATAGCTTTTCAGTGATACTGAATTTAGAAAGACTTCAACAAGTGAAGAACGACAATCTCCCTTCTTTGGAAGCACAGCTTTGGAACCAAGAGGGAAGTAAGCTACACATGGTAGGTTTATGTTATAATGTAACATAAACAGGTACGAAAAATAAAACAAAAAGGCACTTTGCTGGAAAAAAACCTTAACGATATGGATGGACTCTCATGTGGTGAAAGCCATGTTCCTTGTTTCAATTGTCTCCCAGACGACAAGGATAAAGACGACGATCGTACCATCATTGTGGCAAGGCAAGTGGCATTAATTAATGCTTGTGACCTAGGTCATGTTCACTGTTTGGAGGGTCTTCTTCAGGAAGAGAACATCGACATTAATGCTGGGGATGTAACTGGAAGAACCGCTTTAATTTCTGCAAGTGCGAACGGTCATATTGAATGTGTTCGTCATCTTCTTCATCATGAAAACATTGATGTAAATGCCAGGGATGTAAATGGAATTTCGGCTTTAATGTCAGCCTGCCAGAATGGTCATATTGAATGTGTGCATAATCTCGCCAACTCAGAGTACATCGATATTAATGCCAGCGATGAAAATCAAACAACGGCTCTAATGTTTGCATGTCAGAATAACCACGTAGAATGTGTGCATCGCCTCACAGAGGAAGAGCAACTCAATGTTGATTCGAAAGACATACATGGAATGACAGCTCTGATGCACGCATGTCAAAACGGTCATGTTGGTTGTGTGCATTTTCTTGTTCAATTAGAGGTCATTGATGTTAATGCCAGTGATATGAAGGGCATGACAGCTTGGTTTTTTGCATGCCAGAACGAGCACCTAGATTGTGTGCAGCGACTTGCAGAGGTGGACGATCTTGATATCAATTGCCAGGATGTAAACGGAATGACGTCATTAATGTATGCCTGTCAGGATGGCAACTTTGACCGCTTGCTTCGACTTAAAGAGCTAAAGAGAATTGATATTAATGCCAGGGGCGTAAATGGTAAGACGGCATTAATGTTTGCATGTAGCAATGGCTACTTTAAATGTGTCCATTGCCTTGTTCAGAAAGAAATGGATATGAATGCCCAGGACATAAATGGATCGACATCCCTGATGCTTGCGTGCGAGAATGCCCATTATGAATGTGTTCGTTGTCTTGTTGAGAAAGATGGCATTGCCATGAATGTACAGGATATAAATGGATCGACATCCTTGATGCTTGCATGCGAGAATGGCCATTATGAATGTGTGCGTTGTCTTGTTGAGAAAGATGGCATTGACATAAATGCCCGAGACATAAATGGATCGACATCCTTGATGCTTGCATGCGAGAATGGCCATTATGAATGTGTGTGTTGTCTTGTTGAGAAAGATGGCATTGACATAAATGCACATGATATAAATGGATCGACGTCACTGATGTATGCATGCGAGAGTGGCCATTATGAATGTGTGCGTTGTCTTGTTGAGAAAGAGGAGATTGAAATTAATGCCACAAATATAGATGGATTCACTTCACTGATGTTTGCATGCACGACAGGTCGTACCGGAATTATGCGTCTTCTTGTTAGGAAGGAAGAAATCGATATTAATGTCAGAGATGTAGATGGAATGTCGGCGCTGATGTTAGGATGTCAGAATGGTGTTGTTTCATGTGTTCAGCTTCTGCTCGAGGCGAAGAACATTGATATTAATGTCTCAAATAAAAAACAAATCACGGCGCTAATGATAGCATGCCTGAACGGTTATGAAAAATGTGTGCATCTTCTGCTTGAAATGGGGACCGTTGATATCAATGCTGCGAGCGTAAATGGAAGGACAGCATTAATGTTAGCGTGTAGAAATGGTCATGAAAAATGTGTGCAGAGTCTTATAAAGATTGAAACACTTGATATTAATGTCTCGGATGTGAATGGAAAGACGGCGCTGATGTTGGCATGTAAAAAGGGTCATGATGAATGTGTGAATCATCTTTTTGAGATGAAGAACATTGATGTTCACGTCAGTGATGTAAATGGGACGACGGCATTCATGTTTGCCTGCCAGAATGGACATTTTGCATGTGTACATAGACTATCTCAAGTGGAAGGTATCGCCGTGAATGCGAAAAATAAATCTGGAATGACTGCTTTGATGTTTGCTTGTAAACGTGGTGGTCCTAAAGTTTGGGACAAAGTCTATAGAATGAAAGGAATCGACATTAACGCCCGAGATAATAAAGGCAGGACCTTTTTAATGCAGGGCTATTTGAATCGTGCTTCTTCTTCTTGGATTGAGACGATGCTGTTGCTGGTTTATGGCCTTGACGTGGAGTCACGTGATAATAAAGGCATTACTCTCATCATGCTTGCTTGTTTGGATGGGAACGTGGGGTTAGTGAGTCGAATATGGCCACGTATGGATGTGAATGCCAGGGATTCTAAAGGCTGGACAGCGTTAATGTATTCCAGTGAAAATGGCAATCCTGAATGCCTTGAACATCTGAGAGAAGCCAAAGCAGACATGAACATTTCTGACAATAAAGGCATGACACCCTTGATGATAGCATGCTTGAACGGCAACACTCGATGGATTGAAGTTTTCCTTTCAAAGGTCGGGGTCGCGGATATTAATAAAGGGGGTTACCGGAACAGGACTCTATTGACGTTCGCAGCAGCACTAGGGCGTATCGACATTATCAAACTTCTTCTAATGGTAGATGTGATCGACGTTAATGTCAAAGACATTTGTGGCAAGACGCCTCTTATGCTCGCCTGCCAATATGGTCACGTTAAATGCGTGAATGAGCTTCTCTTAGTCGATGGCCTTGATGTAAATGCTAAAACTGATACCGGATGGACGGCGTTGATGTTTGCTTGTCGAAACGGTCACCTGCAGTGCACCAAACGTCTGATTCGCAACGAGACAACAGACATACTTGCAATAAATAATGACGGCTTTACTGCTAAAATCATAGCAATGAAAAACATGCGCTATCGATGTTCCGATGCCATTTTCGGATTTTACCGGGCCAGAGGTATAAATGAATCATGTTTGAATGGGCGTCAAGCTCAAAACGATTGTGCAAACATCGCAGATGTCAGTTTTTCTGCTCAACGACAGCAACGGTCGTTAAGATTGTTGTGTAAATGGGGACGTCATCTTGATATGAAATCTGTCCTGTATGAAAGTAAAATAGATGTCAATATCCGCGAAGATGGAAAGACACTATTAATGTTGGCGAGTGACATGGGCAACACTAGATGTGTTGATGTTCTAGTTCAATGTCCTGGAATAGAGGTCAACGCGAAGGATAATACAGGACGATCCGCGTTAATGTACGCAAGTATGGCAGGAAATGGTAACTGTGTCAATCATCTGCTTTGTACTGGCAGTGTCGATGTCGATGCCAAAGACAATAGAGGTATGACAGCATTATTGCATGCGTGCACTGATGGTCATTCTATAAGTGCGCACTGTTTGCTCCAAATTGGTCACGCCAAAATTAATGAGAGCGATAACAACAACGTGACTCCATTAATGATGGCCTCTCTGAGTGGGAAATCAAGGTGTGTGCAACGACTTCTTCAGGAAAAGGACATTGACATTAACCTAAATGACAGAAATGGGTGGAACGCCTTGATGTTCGCCACTGAGAGCGGCAACGTCGATTGCTGTAAACTTCTCATTGCCGCTGGTGTCGACACCGATGCTAAAGATGTAAACGGCATGACGGCTTTCATGTGGGCATCTTTGCATGGAGAGGACGAATTGATTGATCTATATTTAAAGGATGTGAAATTGAATATTAAGAGCACAGAGAGAGGTGGCATGGGCCCATTAATGTTAGCAGCATGCATGGATCACATTGATATCGTGTTGCGACTTATCGCACGCAAAGGCATGCGTGTCAACGCCATTGACAGAAAGGGGGCAACAGCACTCATGCTTGCTTGTCAATACGGTTTCGGAGAATGCGTAAGAAATATTCTTACAGTTCAAGGTATAAATGTTAACGAAAAAGATATTCGTGGCAGAACAGCACTAATGCTAACATGCATGAATGGACACGCTGACTGTCTCAATCACCTTGTGAACACAAAAGACGTCGATTTTAACGCGACTGATAAAAATAGAATAACATCGCTAATGTTCGCATGCTTTCGGGGGTATGTGAAATGTGTTGAAAGTCTTATTGGCTTAAAGAACATCGATGTAAACGCTGAGGATGATCTGAAAAAGACGGCTGTTATGTTTGCATGCATCGAAGGCCATGGTGAGTGTGTCGAACAGCTTGTTCAGGTGGAGAACATTGCTATCAATGCCGAAGACCATGACGGACGCACAGCGCTAATGTGGGCTTGTCGTAGGGGTCATGCAAGATGTGTTGAGCGTCTCCTTCAGGCAAAGAACATCGACATCAATGCCTTGAACACAAATGGAATGACAGCTCTAATGGAGGCATCCAGTCAGGGCAAAGTTGAATGTGTGGAAATTCTTCTTAAGCAAACGGACATTGATATCAATGCTACAGATAATGATGAAAGAACGGCACTTATGCATACATGTTTCAAAGGTCATGTTGATTGTCTTGATCGTCTTGTTAAGGTGGCAAACATCAACATCAATGTCTTTTGCTGTTTGAAACAAACGGCTCTGATGTATGCTTGCACTCAAGGCTACCATCGATGTGTAGATCGTCTTGTCATGCTAAACGACACTGATGTCAATGCCATGCATCATGAAGGAATGACTGCGCTAATGTTTGCATGCTCTCAAGGCAATGTTGGATGCGTTTCACGTCTTATTAAAGTGAATGATATCCATATCAACGCAACAGATGATACTGGGATGACAGCCCTAATGTTTGCATGCAATGGGGGTAATGCTGAATGTGTTGCCCGACTTGTTAAGGTAAAAGACATCGACATCAATGCCGTGAACAACACTAGGACAACGGCTCTAATGGTTGCATGCAGTCTTGGTTACTCTCAATGTGCTGAACTTCTTCTTCATGAGGAGAACATTGATATCAATGCCGAGAACAACCAAGGGATGACGGCACTAATGCAGGCATGCCATAGAGGACATGCTGAGTGTGTTGAAACTCTTCTAAAGTTAGGGCTAATTGGTATTAATGCCATACATGAAAGTAGAAGCACTTCCTCAGTGTTGGATGTGAATGCTGTGGATACAGCTGGAACGACGGCACTTATGTTTGCATGCGTTCAAGGCCATGTTGAATGTGTTGAGCATCTTGTTAGGGTAAAGGGCATTGATGTTAATGTCGTGCACGAATATGGCTTGACAGCCCTGATGATGGCATGCATTAAAGGCCATGCTCAGTGTGTCGAACGTCTTGTCGATGTAAAGAACGTTGAAATCAACGCGATGGGCGTGAGAGGAATGACGTCACTCATGCTTGCGTGCCTCCATGGTCACGTCGAATGTGTGAAACGAGTTGTGAAGCTAAAGAACATCGTTATCAATTCCAGAGATAGGGACGGTATGACGGCACTAATGTTGGCAAGCAAGGAAGGCCATGTGGAATGTGTTGAAAGTCTTATTCAGACAGCAAACATTGACATAAATGCCATAAACTATACAGGTTATACGGCGCTTATGTTGGCATGCCTTGGAGGTCATATTGCATGCGCTGAACGTCTTGCTCAGGAAGAAAAGAACACTGATGACGATGCCTTCGAAAATGCCGGAGAGCTTGCACTTAGGTTGGCATGCCACCAAGGCCGTCCTGAATGCGTAGATCGCATTGTTAAGCTAAAGAACATCAATGTAAATGCGATGGGCAAGATTGGGAGGAGTGCTCTGATGTCAGCGTGTCTTCAAGACCATGTTAACTGTGTTGCACGTCTGATTGAGACAAATAACCTTGATATCAATGCCACGAATAAGGACGGCTGGACAGCGCTGATGGTGGCGAGTGTTAACGGCAATCTAGAATGTATTAGACGTCTTGTTCAGGAGGAGAATATTGACATGAATTTAATGGATAAGCTTGGAATGACGGCTTTGATGTTAACATGCAAGGAAGGCCATTTTGAATGCGTTGAACAGTTTCTTCAGGTCAAGAATATTGATATCAATGCAGTGAACATTGATAAGATGACGGCTCTCATGCTCTCGTGCATCGGAGACCGCGTTGGTTGTGTTGAACGCCTTGTTAAGGTGAAGGACATCGACGTCAATGCCAAGGATGTGTGCGGAATGACGGCATTAATGCTGGCATCTGATAAATGTCATGTTGGATGTGTCAAATGCCTCGTCAGAAGAGAGGATATTGATATCAATGCCGTGAATGATAATGGTGTAACGGCTCTAATGTTTGTATGCAACCAGGACGAAGTTGATTGCGTTGAATGCCTTCTCCAAGAAACCAACATTAACATCAATTCTAAGGACAAGAATGGCATGACTTCGTTAATGCTTGCATGTGGTAAAGGAAATGCTAAATGTGTGAAACGTCTGCTTCAACATAAAGATATTGACATCAATGCTAGGGACAATCATGGAATGACAGCTACTTCATATTCCATGCACAAAAATTACGTTGAATGCCTTGAGCTTCTCTTTCAGGAAAAGAACACCGACTTCAATACCTTGGCCAAGAATGGATGCTCGGCACTTATGCTGGCATGCAGCCAAGGCTACTTCGAAAGTGTTGAATATCTTGCAAAGATGAAGAGCATTGACATCAATGCGATTGACGAGGATGGACGCACGGCGCTGATAGTGGCATGCATTAAGGGAGATACCAGATGTGTTCAATGTCTTGCAGATGTGAAAAGCATTGATGTCAATGCCAAGGACAAGTTTGGATGGACAGCTCTGATGTATGCAATTGAGCAGAGCCATGTTGAATGTGTTCAACGCATAGTGAATGTACAAACGATCCACGAAATGGGGTTAAAGGCTTTAGTCTTGTCATATTTGTCTTGCCACTCCGAATGCGCAAATATTCTGTGGAAGTCTGAAAATGTAGTACACAGGAATTTATGGACCGCCACCAAGAAGCTTGGCTGGAGCACACTGATATTTGCAGGTTATCATTCAGTAGTCCCTATGTTATCTTGCTTATGGATGGGCTGAGCTAATCGATACGTCTATCACACTCCGACTGTTTCATTCAAACTGTCGAGTGGTAGAAAACAACAACAACAACACAATAATAAACCTGAAAACGTTAAAAGGCACACATAATGCAAAAAAATCCTAGGTGTTATAATGGAAAATACCAAAGCTGAGCAATATGTATAGAAAGCAAATGGCCTACTGCATTCCTAAAACGCAACATCAATGACTGTCCTCAATATGTTACAAATTAGTGCTTCAAAACGTTCGTAAAACCAGTCCTAGATTACGGAGGATGTGTTTAGGGTACACACTTGCAAAACCAACTAGATGATATAACATAAATGATGAATGATATGACATGATATGATATGGTATGATATGATATGATATGATATGATAAGATATGATATGATGTGTTATGATAAAATATGATATTTCATGATATGAAATGATATGAAATGACTTGATATGATATTTTATGACATGATATGGCATGATATAATATGATTTGTCAAAATAATATCATATGATTTGATTTGACATTATATGATTTGATATGATATGACATAATATGATATGACATATTTTGATATGACATGAAATCATGTGCCATTATATAATATAACATGATGTGATATGAAATTATTTGCTTTGACATTACATGATTTGATATGATATGACATAATGTGATATGACATAATATGATATGAAATGATGTGATGTGATATGATAGTCTTGGCGATATGATATGATATGACTTGATATGACAGGACGTGACATGATATGATAAGTTATGATATGGCATGATATCATACGATACGATGTGACATGGTATGATGTGATGAGACATGATATGCCATGACATGTTATATATGATAAGACATGATAATGATATGAAATGATATAATGTGATGTGACATGATGTGACACGATAGGATACGATGTGACATGGTCTGGCATGATAAGATATGCTACAATATGATATGACATAATGTGATATGACAAGATATGACATGATCTGACTTGATATGATATGATAAGACATGATATGATGTGACATGACATGATATGACATATTATGACATACTATGACATGGTATGATACGACGTGATGTGACATGACATGGCATGGCAAGATATGAATGCATATGGCAAGATATGATATGGTATGATATGAATGCATATGGCAAGATATGATATGGTATGATATGATATGTTATGACACGCTATGACTTGATATGATATGATATGACATGGCATGATATGACATGACATGATATGGCATGATATGATATAATATGATAAGACATGATATGCTATAATATGAAATGACAAAATAATATGATACGATAAGATATGATTTGATAAGATATGATAAGATATGATTTGATATGATATCATATGACATGATATTACATGATATGATATGAAAAGATATGATATGATATGATAAGACATGACAGGATATGATATGACGGGATATAATATATATGATAAGATATGATATGGTGTGATATGAAATGATATGATATGGTATGACATGACAGGATCCAATTCAAATACATTTTATGTATAACTGCGTATCATAAGCCTATAAGTGAGGAGTGAACCCATATCCCCCAGAAATCATCACAGGCAATCATTGACACGGAATCCTCAGGGCCATAGAAAGAGAAGCAGGCCACGAAGAACATGGAGAAGGTGCATGGGGGAGGTCATGAAACGATGTTTTTACAGTTGGAATATGCTTCAGAAATTTGCACAAGATAGGGATGGTTGGATGGCTGTCGTTGGTGGCTAATGCCCTTGCATAGGGTGATAAGGCAATGATGATGATGATGATGATGATGATGATGATGATGATGATGAGGATGAGGATGATGGTGATGATGATGATGATGAGGATGATGGTGATGATGATGATGATGATGATGATGAGGATGATGATGAGGATGAGGATGATGATAATAATGATGATGGTGGTGGTGGTGGTGGTGGTGGTGGTGGTGGTGATGATGATGATGATGATGATGATGATGATGATGAGACCATCCTCGACTGATTTTGGGTAGAACTGTGAGAGTGTTGTTGATACATGTATCACTTTGATGTAAGACATGGTTTGTCAAAATGAACTGTGCTGCTTCTTATTGTCGTTGAAATTGCCAAAATGTATTTGCTAGAGCACATCACTAGATTCTTCTACACGTGAGTGTATTATGAGGTAATATAATTTGGTATTATTTTGATGTAATACGATATAATACTGTACATTATGATACACTACGATAAGATATGATTTGGCATGCTATTAATTATCATAAGGTGTATTATGTTACGATTAAATATAACATGATTTTATTATAATTATAATGGCATGTGACATGATATAATGAATATTTTATGATAAATTCTCACTTTATTGTTAGTCCATTAAAAATTTGTTTCATCTCCCACAATAATATTTTCTTTTCTTTTTCATTTGTTTGCTTTGTTGGTTGGTGGATTTATTTGTTATAGTTATTATTATCATTATTTTTGTGACTGCTATTGCATCATTTTTTTTTTTAATTTGCACTGTTGTCATTTGTGTTTCCTAATGTTTGTGTTGATATCGTTTGTTTATTTGTTTGGTTAATAATAACAATAATAATAATGATAATAATAATAATAATAATATAACAATAATGATAATAATGATAGTAATAATATAATAATAAGAATAAGAAAAATGATAATAATAATAATAATAATAATAATAATAATAATAATAATAATAATAATATTAATACTAATAATATTAGTAAAATAATAGTAGTAGTAGTAGTAGAAGAAGTAGTAGTAGCAATAGTAGTAGAAGTAGTAGTAGTAGTAGTAGTAGTAGTTGTTGTAGTAGTAGTAGTAGTAGAAGTAGTAGTAGTAGTCTAAGTAGAAGTAGTAGTAGTAGTAGTAGTAGTAGTAGTAGTAGTAGTAGTAGTTGTAACAATAATAATAATAATGGAACCCATTATTAATTTGTGTTTCCTAATGTTTGTGTTGATATCGTTTGTTTATTTGTTTGGTTAATAACAACAACAACAACAACAACAACAACAATAATAATAATAATAATATAACAATAATGATAATAATAATAATAATAATAATAATAGTAATAATACATGTAAAAATAATACGAATAATAATGATAATAGTAATAATAATAATC
>JBCJKE010118091.1:0-10934 GCA_039654525.1 Melibe bucephala
AGTTGGTGGCAAATTGAAGTCAAATTATCAATGAAGCTGGTGTAAATACAAAATTTTTGATTGTTATCACAAACACACACCCCCCCCCCCCCCACCCCATTTTTTTTTTCCTCCCCCCACTTTTGATCATCATAAAACTTTTTCTATTTCACAGACACTCTCATAATTGGTCTTATCCCTCCATTTCACTTTTAAGGCTTAATTTAAACATCAAGGACATTGAAACAATTATTTATTTTATTCATCATATGTTTGTATACCAATAAAAATCATATCCTTTATTAACATTTTAATAACTGCATTTGTTTGCTTCTTTTTTTTTCAGTTCTTCAATATAGTGCTGAAAGATTATGTCTATACATGGTATAGGTATGTCATTTTATTTTACACCATTTCAGTGATGTTTTTGTGTATATTAACATTCTAAATATACTTGTTTATCTTACTTTATTGTCTTTTACATTTCTTTTTTACCAGGGATTTAAGTGAAGATGAAGAATTTGTAGATGAATTAAGAACCAATTTTAGGTTCTTGGCATCTGTAATGCTCCGCAGATTGAAAAAGGTAGGTAATAATATAATTTTAGTGCCTCATTTTTTTAAAGACATTTGAAGTGTAAAAGTTATATCATACTATATATATGGGTGAATAAGTGCTGTATAAAGGTGATTTTAGTCTTGTGGCAAAGAGAGTTTACACTTAGGAAACAGCTTCAAAAATTCAATTTTGAAAATGTAAATGTGCTTTTGTGGGGGTTTTTTTAAATCTTTTTTTTTTATTGGTTCTTATTTGAAATTCTATGTTATCTCATTTAAAATATTTTTATTCATTTATCATAATTGTACAGGTTGATGTACCACAACTTGTTACTCAGAGAATGTTAAAAGCCGGAATGCAGCACATAGAATTATGTGTGCAGGCATACAAACAGGGTATGTTTTCTACACTATTGGAATGTACTGATTAAGACAATTTTTTCCACCTGAGTCTGCATCAATACTTTTAGAGAGTTAAATAAATGAAGATTTCTAAATCTTTTGCCTCATTGGAATTTACTTCGTGTGCCTGTCGTAAGCTGCAGAATCTTGGAAGCACATACTATCAGACAGAGAAGAAGTATAATATGCTTTTACATTTGCCTACAAACATTGCATCCTGTGAATACGTAATATATGTATTTATATCTTAGAATTTTGAAATCTTCAATGATTAGATGGTCATCTTTGTGGTCTGCTAAAATCAATGGTCAGACGTTCGGGAAGATTACAGTCATCCTGAAACCATGATTGTAAAATAGATTTTCAAACTTTAAAGGAGATACCTAAGTGAAATTTTTTGCAATAATTTTTTGAATAACATACATATAGATGTAAATTTATGACTATTACCTTCAGTTTTGATGGATGTGAAATGTTAGAAAAGTTGTTTTTGTTTTCTTTATAGCTATCAGCTAAGTCAACAATATCCATGGTGTCTGGCACAAACCAACAGCCATGTCTGGATTGCTCTATATTAAATAGCTCAGACATACTGACAGCAGAAACAAAATATCGACTAGGTCGGTTTGATCCAAACATTTTGAAGCTAATCATACAAAGTATAGAGATGTCAAACTATTTTCAGAAAAGTTGAAAAACTCAGACACTTAGCACGTTTGTGCCCAACGCCATTGATACGGTAATGGCAGAGCTGAGTACAAAGTGACTCTGCTTTGGATTCCAGACATCAAACCTGAATTGTGCCTTTTCATTTCAACCATATTATTTGGAATTTGTACCAACGTTAAGCCATTTACCTTAACTCCTTGTTGAAGGGGCATAAATACCAGGGAATACAAAATTAAAAGTCCTGTCAGAATGACTTGTGGTGTTGTGGACTTAATATAAATGCTAGATCTCTGTTACTGAGTTCCCAGGTTCAGATCATTGCTTTCTCTTGGGAAAATATATTCCGGCATGTTTTCTCAGCCCATTGCTCTCATCAATATACGAGTCTGAGTGTGAAGCATTTGTGGAATGCCTGCTTTCCCGTGGGCTTTTGTTTTTAAGTTTGGTCTGAGACTGGGGGGAAACTTTCGAATACAAGAAAAAAGAATGGGTCAATGAACAGGTTTTAGGACGACCTCTCTTTTTTTTTTTTTTTTTTTTTTTTTTTTTTATGGGCTTTTTAGCTTGTTCAGAGCATCTTAAAAGCAGTCTTTTCTGGAAGAAAGTTTATTTTGAGCAGTAAAATCGTGTTGATCAAGGAATGATACACTCTGTTTGTCTTCAAATGTATTGTTTTATGTTTGTTTGGAGACATTGCCAAAAATTTAATTGTTTTTTATCTTTTTTATTCCAGCTGGGGAACAAGGAGACTTGCAATCTATTGCCCTAGAGCACATGGGCTCTCATGTTCACTGTGCTATGTGGAGTCGCAAAGCAGAGTTAGAATACTTGCGGAGATTAGTTGAGGCTCTTTTTCCATATATTTTAAGACCTCAGGCACTTAATTCAAGGTATGCCAAAGTTTTATAGATTATCTATTGTGATTGTGTCACACTTACTAACTAGTAGTACCTTTGTCATCAAACACTTCTCACAAGCAATTCTTATGTAAGATAGAACGGATTCACTTAATATAATAGAGTACTACACTTGACCAAGAAATGCCCTTTCTCTTTAGTGGCTGAGAGACATGTTTGAGAATTTTCACATCCTTCTTCAGTGTTTTTAATGTCTCAAAACTGCTGTTGAATGTAGAGTATGTAGTCTAAACCTCTAACTTTTTTATTTTTTGGACAATCAAAAGTGTGTGCTTCACAGACACGGATGACTATGATAGAGACACCTTTGTTCCGGTATTAAAGTAAGATTTTTTTGTTTTGGAGCTTCCATGGGCTTTGAAAACAGTCAAATTTCTTTGCACATTACATGGTTTACTGCATAGTTTTTTCTTTTTTTTTTGTTTTTGTTTTTTCCCATATTTTCAGCATTTTCAAATGCTGTTAAAATTATTCTTTTCATTCATGCTTTAAATGTCATGTTTGCACTTAAGTCAATTTTTTTTTCTAATTTTCTTTATTTTGTGGAGGTTTTTGAACTTCATTTTTAGTTGGTATAAGAGAATTTTCATCATCAATTAATATTTTTTTTAAACACATTGTGAAGGGAACTATGTAAAACTATAAGCAATACATTTGCATATGTGCCTTCGTCCATTTTTTTTTTTTTTAATGGTCATCACCGGTTGTTTTTTATACTTTTACTTGTTTCTATGTACTTTTACCACAGAATTTGTCTCAATGTTTTATTATTCACAATGTTTTTAAGGATTTCAGAATCCTCAGTTTAATCATTTAATGACCAAAATTCTCTCTCCTCTCTTGACAAAAAAAAAAGGAAAAGAAGACAAAAGGATAAAAATTTAAAAAGAATACTGAAAGCAAAGCAGACCTTCAAATCTCATTTTAATCATTTGGATAAGAAATCCAAACAGTTGTGTTTACTTCAATGTTTTGCTTTCTGATTACCATTTGCATTAAGATTAAAGCATTTTTATTGCAGCTGCTGTTTGTGACATTTAATGTGTTTAGCCTAACAGCAGAGCTTGATCCATTGGCCCTCCTCGTTTTTGGTCGAAAATGCATTATTTTGTACAGTTTATGTGACACACATATATTTAATGATTTGGCTTTTTATCTTCATCATGGATGTGCAAACCTTGAATTTTCTACATTTTCTTCATTTTCATGGTTTTAATAATAGTGTTTTCTTTTCAGCGGAGTAAAAACAATGACTATAATTTTATTCAAGTAGATTCGAAATTGTTACAGAATCAATGACTTGATATGTTTTTAATGCAGGATACATTAACATATTTATGATGGATTTCTGCCCTTAGAAATGCAGGTATCTCGAAGAGATACTTTTAAAATGCATGTTGCTTGTTAATTGTTGCCATAAGCATGCACTGCAGAAGCTTGTTGATTTTTCAATTTGATGACCACATACATTTGTCTCTCTTTTTCAAAGGGTATTCATATGCTATTTCTCTTCATTTAGTATAAATTTGTTTATTTGCAAGTAGTTTTCTTTTTTATGTACCAGTTGGTAGGGAGTAGTTGGCTTGATTCATTGGTTATTTGTGGGTGCGGGTGGATGGTATTTTTTAAATTGGGCTTTGTTTATTGTTGTTGTTTTTATAAGGAGGGGGAGATTATCATTTGTTTGTGTTTTTTATTGTCTTGTTTTTATTTTATATTTTGGAAATGAGTGGAGGAAGGAGGGAGGGGGTTGGTTCTTGTCATTTTATTTAGGTATTGAATTTTTATAAAAAGGGGCATCATTTTTGGTTTGCATTTTGCTTTTGGTTAGGTATGAGGTATTTTAAGTTTCAGTCCATGATTAATTGATTGATAAAATCTGATTTATCGTCTAAACCAGGAGCACATGCGCTTTAGTGAGAGAGTTATTAGCAGGATCAATCCTCCTTCCTGCTCTTGATGCCATAGCAAATCCAGTAAGTTTTTAAATGGATAAAAGTGCTAATAATTAAGTATCTAGAATGATCAAGGTGTAAAGATGTGGATCACATTTAATTTTATTTGTTACTCATGATCTTTGTTTAGAATATTGATGCAAATCCAAAATGTTTTTAAAATTGAGGATGGGTTTAAAATTGATCTCACACATGGAAAATTGTATTATTATTACTGTGTAATTTTAAAGGTAGTTTGGATGGGGTGTTCCTAGTTCCTTGTTTTCTAATTATTACACCACATGCTTTCTTGTAATTTTGCTGATTTTCTTTTTCATATATAGAATATTATGTTGAAATCTCATATTTTCCTTATAATGTATTTATTTCTTCTTTTTTTTTTACCATTCTTTCCTTTCAAGTACTGATAAAATGTAATCTTCTTTTTTTCAGGATTTAATAAACAATTTGCTTCTTGTCTTTTTTGACAACACACCTGTAAGTAATATCAATATTTTTTATTTTTTTAGAATATTTCCTTCTCACCGCCTGCCTTGCCTGTTGAATTATTGATTCATAGTGTTGGCTTTTACTTATTGCAAGCATCATTAAGATTATTATTTTCAATATAGGAAGAAGAAAATTTACATATTTTCCTTCTTACTGGAACTTTAAACAAAAAATGTGTTAATAATTTTACAGCCTCCTGAAGCAACAGAACCTCTTTCACCTATGGTGCCATTTCTTGAGCGCTTTAGTCAAGCAAAGGCACGAAACCAGTCGGTGAGTTCGTCTATTTTCAGTTGTAGAATGCAGGGTGTCCTGCAATATAGAAAGATTACAAATTTTACCATAATGCCTGAAAGGTTGGAAATGACAAGAATTTCGTAGTAACAGCAGGAAACAGGAGAATTAAATCTTTACAACTGTGGTCACTATTGAAGGGGAAACATTAATATGTCATAATTGATACCACAGAAAGTCATGAGATTGCAACAGATATTTAAGAAATGGCTAGAATACAATTTGTTTTAAGTGCATACTTTATGCATTATCAGGGGTTCTGTGAATAACGATGGGTTGTTCCTTTCAATGTTATTGTTCAGATTTTTATTTCCCGGGTTGGGAATTTGAGTTGAAATTTTTACCGTATGCCCTAAAAACCTGAATAGACATTTTTATTTCATTTTTTTGAAAACAGAAATTGAAAGCGATGATGTATATATAAGGGTGAACAGAAAATTTGATAAAGATTGGTAGTTTGAAACAAGCAGGAAAAGATCATGTATTATTTTTCTATGAATTCTTTTCATTCAAACACTATTTCATTGACAGATGTATAATAGATTTGATAAAGATTGGTGGTTTGAAACAAGCAGGAAAAGATCATGTATTATTTTTCTATGAATTCTTTTCATTCAAACACTATTTCATTGACAGATGTATAATATATTTGTTGCACAAGCATTATGAAGAACAGTTATTTGCAAAAAATGTTGGTCATTCTTCCACAGTGCCTTCGGTTAGAATTAAAGCATGTGATAAACCGTGATAGTCCAGAACTTCTGTATCCATTCATGCAGTTTTTAAAAAGTGAAGCAGCTGTCAATGTCTTGCAGTTTTGCTTGGCTTGTGGTAAGTATATAATATGCTTAAACAGTCCTGTCAAGAGATTTCAATGTTATTTCTTTCAAATATGTGGAATGTTTTGTTTTCATTGATAGGAAGTCAATTATTTTTTTTCTACATGTTCTTTTTCTTTTCATTTTTTTTTTAACAATTATAAAGTTATAAAGTCAAAGTGTGTCATGATTTTCAGTTTCAGAATAATTATTGTCAGATATTCATAAGTTTATCAAGTATTGAAATGACATTTGTTCTTTCTATTATTTGCTGAAGTATTTTTCAGTAATGAATAAAAAAAAAGATGCTCTCATTTCTATCACACCCTGCATACTATTTGTATATTTGCAGAGGATTTCAACAGGAGGATTCTCAGCCCAGATGTGTCCCAAAGTGAGTTTGTGGAACTCCACATGACTGCCAAGGACCTTTATAAAAATTATTGTGCCCCCCATGCATTAGACAGAATCAAATTTGATGAAGATGTTGTTGAAATGTTACGTGAAGGTGGGTCATCACAGTTGTTAAGATGGTTTGAAAGTCTATGAACTTTAAATGTGATCTACTTTCATTTGTTATCTCTTTTCCGGCATCACCTATGATTTTTTAATGAAAATATGCAAGTCATAAAGATAAGATTAGCATGGACATAAACAGGAGTCATTTTTTCAGGAGACAAGAGAGCATAATATTGCTTTTTTCCTGTTAAATTTTACCTTTGACAATTATGTATAGATTAGAAAAAGAATTTCAAATCATGCAAAATATAATAATATTCATATGCTGTCTCAGTGGCACATTACTCTTTAGTCTAGTGGACCAACATTTTTACACCATATTGTTATATTGTTTACTCAATCTCATTTTATGAAAATCTGCATGTACAAGAAACAAATGTTGTTGGGTTTTTTTTCAAATTTGTTTTTGAAAGTGTTTTTCCTACTCTTCTCGTTGAAAAAGAGAGAGAAAAATGGGATGCCTCAATCAGGAATTTCTTTTTCCAAAAACAAATATATGAACTGCATTAAATATGCAACACCTATAAAATCTAATATGCCTTTGAAATGTGTTTTAACAAGCATCATTGAATTTTTATGAAGGGACTGGGGGGAATTTATTGTTGACTGCCAGAATTGACCTCAACTGCAAAGGATAAAAATAAAGTCTTAATTAGATTTATGAGGTTCAATCCTCTCTCATTTCTAAAAGCCCACCAAGGTGCTTTGTTTCTAAAATGGTACATTGTTAATGCCTGTCCATAGACTTTCATATCAATTTTTTTAATAATTTTTTTTTTAATTTTTTCAGTCGTTGAAGGTCCCCCAGATCATGTCATCAGATTGAGAACATCAACCCCATTATTTAAGTAAGTGTCAGCATTTATACTCTCATACCCGTGGTGTATTTGATTAACAAACAAACAAAAAGTCTTGAAGCAATAAAAATCCAATCACCGTAACATTTATCATTTCTCCTCTTCTCAGACTTTTGTCACCCATTTTGTCACAATGACAAGAATAATGTTACGGCTTTTCGAATTCTACACCTTAATTGCCCCTGTTTGTGGCACTGCACTACAGTATATATTCTTCGTTTTCATTTTTTTTTTTTTTAAACAAAATATTTTAATAATGATAGGAAACACTATTATAAGTATATTTTCCCTTTTTTTAAATTCTTTTAGTTTCGTGTGCAATCAAGCTTTATAAAGTGATTGAGTCAGTGATCTAAGTCGTTTGTCAATCTAGGATGATACTTTTCAGGAAAAAAAAACTATTTGTGAGGACAGGACACTAGTGGATTCATAAGAAATGAGTTTAGGAGAGATTTCCCTTAAAAAATAACACCCCACTATATATTTGAACTGGATTATTGGCTACACTTAAGCTTTAGACAGTACATCATATTTTCATCTCCTCATAATATATCTATGGCTATAAATATTGATGAAATAATTTTTTTTTAATATAAATTTCCAGATCCCAGAATGCATACTAAAAATGTATTTCCCTTATTTGAATCATCTCATTTCAGAGCTTATGAACATGCATATAATTTGCTGGAAAATAATTTCCTACCGCTTTTCCACCAAAGTGATGATGTAAGTATCTCATCTTGTATGTCTTTAGTCTGTTGTCTTACCAATCAATTAAATTTCATTAAATTTTATTTTGTATTCAATTGATTCCTGTCTGTGTTTGAAATAAGTGTGTGGTATTCAAACATGCAAAGAATGAAATGAGAGACCTTTTTATGATATATAAAAGAAAACCAAGTTCATGTTGATAAGTTCCATAATTCTGACAAACAGTATAGTTCATAGCATAAATTCAAAAACTATTTTAGCTCATCTTGGAAAATATTTATCATACATATTTTCAATACAGAATGTAATATGTGATTGAATTTATTGCATTACTCATAATATGGGTGAAAAACCAGTAAAGATCATCATTTATATCTTTGTTGAAAATGTCTGTTTTAATCATCACTTTCAAATATTATTAAATTACTCTGTTTCAGTATTATGATATTCATGTACTTTATTTGTTCCTAGTATTACAATATGATATGTGGAGGTCGTCCAAACTCATCCCTTTCACGCCAGTCAACGAGGTAATGATCTTGCCATTTTCTTTCTCATTCTTTTCAACAGTATCATACCATATATTTTACTCTCAAGATATACCAGAATTAAGTGTAATAATTTCCATTAGTTTATGTCTGTATGTCCCATTTTTTTAAACTTCTTCTTAGTAATGTTTTCCTCCTCTGTCTTTCATCATACACTGCTTTTCATTGTTTATCTTGCGTCCATTTTCCTCTATTTCCAAGTGTCAATTGTTTCTTTTATAATCTAAGCTCAATGTTTTCTCAGTAATGTGCTCTTTGTTTCCTTGCAATAGACCTGTTTGAACCAGAACTCTGTCATGTGATTATATTAAAAGAATTATGAAGAAAATTATTATTCATGTATCACTGGCTGTTCTATGTTTCTGCAATCATAAATTGATATGCCATGCAGACAAACTTGCACATCCTCGTTTTTATTATCTTCAAGTCTAAATGGGTCAGCATAAAATAGGAGCAAAGCATTTATGTAAGGGTAATAACTGGAATAGCGTTTTTTAGTTCTAAATAAATGGTCATTGTTGAATCTGTTCTTGTAGCTCATGGTACGTTGACATAGTTTTCTTTATTCAGCATGTTACGTTGACATAGTTTTCTTTACCAAGCACCACTAAATCGCATACATTAAAAAAAAATTTGTTGTGAATATTATGCAGACATACCAGCTTTATTTTGTTTTTCCATGTGAAATGTGAAATGTCTACATTTAAAGGAATTTTGACATACCAGCTTTATATTTTTTTCCATGTGAAATGTCTGCATTTAAAGGAATTTTTGTCACTCCTCGCATCATCAGCAGTATAATAATGCACATGGAAATGTGTTTGTATTTGCATACAAAGTCATATAATTAATCATGCAATAATACATAATTCCCAATGCAGTTATACAATTCCACTTATAATTATACAACTGTTAATATTGGTTACCATTGTACAGTGCCATGTTCCTGATGGTAATAAAACTGGTACTTATACATCTGAGGCAAGTGAGGAAATGTGTGTGAATAGCCTTTTCTGAAAGCTTAACGCCTTTGAGAAAAATTCCCACAGACAAGAGTTGAACTCATGGCTCAAACTTGAAAATGGTTCCAAGTTTATTAAATTGACCTTTCAGTCACAGCACCAAACAATATTCTCTGGATATGATTTGTTCCTATTTCAATTTCGAAGACTATTTATTAGAGCGTTGGTATAAAAGCTTTTAAAACTCTCCCATACTGGATTAATTTTTAATGGTCAAAGAAAGAAACTTTACCCTTGTCTAGTAGTAATAGTTCATTTCATTAATTTTTTGCATCAATTAAATATTTCTACTAATGTAATAGTTTCTTTTTTCACCCTCTCTTTGTAAAATGTTATGGGACCAATAATGATCTCTGTCTGACCTTCTATTATTTATACACCCTACCATAATGTCTCATTTAATTTCATACCAGGGTTACTAAAAACAAGAAGCTGGTTAGATTGGTCACTTTGTCTCATTTTAAATCATGTCTTTAAATATTAGCTTTATAAATGAACAGACCTATGATAGGGATATTATGAATTGTATTTTTGAATGATAAAATAGCTTCATTATTACAGTCAGTCTTTCACTATACACAGCATTCTCCAAGTACTGATATTTATATTTAAAATTCCTTATGGAAGTAGATACAATAAGGAAGTTCAATCTTAGGAGCTGTAACATTACTTAATGTCTTTTTTTTTCAACACCTGAAATTAATTTAAAGACTCACTCAGTGATGTTATGAAAAAGAAATGTGAAATCGGACATTTTAACAATTTTTTATTGAGATCAAATTTTCATGAAAAACTCATTCAACTTTGGGAAAGCTAGAGTGAAATTTTTCTTTTTTGTTTTTCTTTTTCTTTTTTTTTTTTCTTTTTTTTTTTAAATGCCCAAATTGAGTACTTCTCTTGTATGCATGCCTTTTTTGCAGCGGTGGCACTGGAAAGATTAACTATCTTAGGTAACATAACGTGGTGTACATTTTTGAATGTTGTTTCATAATGATGGACTTGTAAAATTAAGGGTGTTGTGCTAGACCAACTTCTATATAAATTTTGTCAAGTGTTTTATCATATTTTCTGTTTGACCTACACTTTATATCCAAGTTGTAGATTATCACCTATTAACCATTTCTTCTGCTTCTTCTTCTTCTTCTTCTTCTTCTTCTTCTTCTTCTTCTTCTTCTTCTTCTTCTTCTTCTTCTTCT
>JBCJKE010118313.1:0-10930 GCA_039654525.1 Melibe bucephala
ACACACGTACAAGTTTATGTAACAGAGTGGGGTGAGAGGTGGAGAATGCAGATGAGGAAAGAGATCAAACACTGTGACCGGACTGGGTGACGACGAGGTGATAAGACTCAAGCTCCATGATAAAAAGGGTAAAAACGCAATTCATTTATTTCTGCTGCTGGTGGCATCAATCAAATCCAAAGCATGAGATTATACTTAAACATCATGACAACGTCAACGTGGGCCACTAACCCTAAGCCTAAGCCCTATCCCCTACACAAGCTAGGCCCTAGCTTACTTGGCACGGGACGGCGCTCCCTGACTTGCACCGGCTGGCTTCTGGCTCCTGGCTTGTTACTGGTGGCTCTGTAATTGTAATGACTGGTGAATTGACGTGTAACATGTTTGTGAATTCTTCTTATTGCCCTCTAGGCATCCACCCCACCCCTTATTTATAGGGTAGGCTCGGACGTCCGAGAGAGCACTCATATGATCAAGAGCCCTAGCCGGCCACCTGAACGATGGCCCCTGCGTAAAACAAAACAATGCATCAACATTATAAGAAAACAATTGAACACAAAGAAATCATTGGATATATAATAAAAACTTTAGGCCGTGTCGCGTTCCAGTTCACCGTCTGGAACGCTACGGTTGCTTTCCTTATTCTAGCTGTGAAATCTCGCCACTTTTTTCTGTCCTGTGCGAGTAAGGTGATCTTATCTAGGTTGTTGTTTGAATGGATTTGTGGATGGTTGATAAGTGCGAGATCTCGGTTGAGCACAATCGGAAGGGTTGTTTTCGGTCTTCCTTTGAATCTATAACCACATTGGATGTAATATGCTCGCATTGCGTTATTGGCAGGGGTTTCTCTATCTATTCGCAGAATGTGACCGAAGAACATCGAGCTTCCAATATTTGTGGTGAAAGAGGCTTTTCCTGGCATATGTTGTGAAGCGATCTATTTGTGATTTTGACTGGGAATCGTACATTTAAGATCTTTCTTAATTGCTTTCGTGAAAAGCATTGATTTTCTCTTCCTCAGTTTGAGTGGGAGCCGTGTATTGCAGTTGTAAAACAGTATGGATTTCACTAATGACTTGTAGAAATGTATTTTAGTTGTTGTTTTTAGCTTGTTTCCTTTAATCCAAATAGGATTTATTTTATACAGGGCTGCCGAAGAAAGCTGTTTTCTTCTCTCTACATCTTCGTGATCGCCGATGAGTGAGCCCACTTTCTTTATTTTTTTCCCATCTTCTTCGTTCCTTGATAAAGATGTGAATTCTGTCTTGTCTTTATTGACTTTAAGTTGGTACCTTTGGAGCGTTTCTTGGATTTTGTCGATGTTGGCGTATTCCTGTGCAATAAAATATACAGCGTCGGCGTATGCTATTTCATTTGATATTTCTTTTCCGTATGAGGATTTTGTTTGGGCAATGTAGTTCGTACTTCTTGCAGAGCATGTTCTAAGCAGATGGTGAAAAGAACAGGAGTTAAACTATCTCCTTGTGGAGTCCCGACATTGCTCATGAATGGATTTGATTTTGATGAGCCTTTGATTCTGGTATTTATTTTTGTATTGCTCAGTAGGAAGCGAATTATCCAGAGCTCATCCTCGTTGACTATTGACTTGACAATATCCAGAATTTGGCTTCTGTTTATCGTATCAAAAACCGCGGGCATATCAATACCCGAAATTTTAATGTTGACATCTTCTTTCCAATCATTTATTGGATCAAAAACCCTGCCTGCATTATTTGACATTGTTTCCTTCTTGAAAGCTTACTCGGCAATCTTAGCTGTGATTTTAAGAGCCCAACTTACGAAGGGTATCATACAATTGCTAGACTATGCCAATAGACACCTAAGAACAAGTCAGATAAAAATCTTGTCTTCAAAATAGTCAACATGGCTGTTAATGCTCCGGATGTTGTTTACTGCGTCTGCCTAGGACAACCTGGTCATCATTGTGAATTGCTTATATTACATCAAATATGCAATCTGTATGGTTCATTTTCGGGAACAGAAAACTCCCACAGTGTCAAATTTGGTAATTAAGGAGGATGCAGTCGTGCTGGTTTCTTTCGATGTTTTTTGTTTTGTTTTGTTTTGTTGGCTTTTTTGCCAGAAAGTCTAGAGCAGTGTGGGTAGGCGCACTGTCCTGCTCGGGCATCATGTTGCCTTCATGGCTACATTCAAGTCTTTCATGTCTGTCGCCTCGGCCTCAGTCGTGTCAGAATCTCACAGCAGAAATCGGTGGATATGTTACAGACAGTCCTTGAAGTATGAATTCCCAGTGCACAGTGCCATGAATGGAAAAGAAAACAATGGCAATGCTCATTGTTGCACCCATCACCATTCTCACATTATGTTTTTGATCTTGGGAGATGGGAGGTGGGCTTTTTCATGCCGAAGATTGCGGCGCATTTTATTTGTCTCCGCGTCGTGCCCATTAATACAACTTCAACTTTTAACGAGGCTAGACATGAAAAAATAGTTCATAGAATGGTAGAACATACTGTGATTTCATTAAAAAACTGAAAAAGGCTACAGAATATGGTGCTGAGTTGATTTCCTATCAATTATACTATTATCACGCCCTCAATTTTCATTATGACTGTATAGATCCTTTTCTTTTCTGTGACATCTGCATGGATGATTCCTCATGGTCAAATGCATATCTGTGGACTTGATTATTGATTTTAATCATCAATAAGTGATTTTTTACCCATACCGGATGGAATTTGTGGTGAAGGATCTTGAAAGCGTCCCTCTATTTCAAAAAGATATAGTCCATTAAAGTCCATATAAGTCCTACTATTTCCCCCAAATTTTACATTGTTTTCAACTTCTTGAAAAGATGTCCGTATACCGGTTGCGACTCAACAACGCCCAATCACACAGGGAAGGAAGTCTACTCAATGAGTGAATCCCACGCAGGTATTTACTGAATGATTGCTGCGATGTTTCTTCGATGAGGCTTGCTTAGTAAACTCTCTAATTTATCATTTCGTCTATTTCCCTCTTCGTAACAACGAATGACGCTCCAAATTTTACATTGTTTTCAACTTATTGAAAAGATGTCCGTATACCGGATGTTGCAACTCAACAACGCCCAATCACACAGGGAAGGAAGTCTACTCAATGAGTGAATCCCACGCAGGCATTTACTGAATGATTGCTGCGATGTTTCTTCGATGAGGCTGGCTTAGTAAACTCTCTACTTTATCTTATCGTCTATTTCCCTCTTCGTAACAACGAATGACGCTGGCTCAAAACTATAATTGGCATGGCCTGTTGACGTTATAGCTCCTTAATGACGTCATCTCATTTGAAGGAATTAAATTGTTTCTTATATAACCTTTCAACTATTGGCTGATGGGCTGCATACAAGTCCATCAGTTTCGTTCTCCTTATTAGACTCCCACCTGATGAGTCATCCATCCAACAGCCTGTCCTCTTTGTTTGCCTCTCATATTGTCATACACCCAAAATTACACATCCTAGTTCCAGTATGACGTCCCTGCCATGCCTTGTGATTCCTCTTTTTAAAACGGCTGTTTATCGTGAATTCCATGCACGATGTATTTCGATATTGCCCATCCTTGACTCTGTAGTCAATCATATTATTTTATCATAAAGTATCTATTTATTTTTGAAAGACTGGTTCTTGCATTACCCCGAGCGTTTACATGGTTGTCATTGTTTATCGTTCTTGTATAAACCCATGTTTGAGTGACTCTTATATACCTGTCTCAGTACTTTGAGGCATGCCTGAGATCCAAGATACACTATAAATTTTGTCCCATGTGTACTTCATATCTCAGTATATCCATGCCCCTTCTAAGGAAAGCTGAGAAAAGCCTTTATTTGTTGAAACGACAAATGAGATATTCTGTGGTTGATTTGAAGTATATACATGCCTTACATCTCAGTATATCCATGCCCCTTGTAGGAAAGCTGGGATAAAATCATAAACGTCTAGAAAGTAGAGGTCTGACATTATGTACACCAAAGATGAATATTTTTGCACACTTATTATCACGCCTCATTTTGTATCCGTCATGAAAGGGATGGATATCTGTCTATCCAAGACATCTCAGTATATCCATACCCGTTTTAAGGAAAGTTGGGTTAGGGGTATTTTATGCAATAAAAATTATACCAAAGATCGACCATTCTCACATTTGTGTCTACACATTTCCGAGCAAAAATGTCTGCAGTAAAAAAAAAATAAAATAAATAAAACAGGAGTCGTTGCATATTTATTGTTGTTGTTGTTGTTGTTGTTGTTGTTGTTGTTGTTGTTGTTTTTGTTATTGTTGTTGATTTTGTTTCGTTTTGAACAGCCTTCAAAAATAAAGAAAGAAATGACCATCTCATAGTATACAATATGATTGGCCTGGCTCAGAGATATGGAAAATTGAAAGACATCTGGCTCGACATTCATTCGTTTGCCTATTGGCCCTTAAAGAGAAAACATAAGACTTGAGAGCGAAAAGTTGTCCTTTAAATATTAAGTGCATCTCAAATCTATATCCACCCTTAGAGCTCAGAAATATTATCTGTATCTTTCATCTATATTCATAACCATTCGTCTCAAAATTAATGATGATTGGCTTTCAATTTTAATACACTTCGTGAATGGAGTGTGCCATTCATGTTCTTCTTGGCACAGTTTAGATGGACATAAATCTAGAAATAGGTTTTTCGGCTTTCATCTGTGCTGTGATTGTTTAGTATCCTTGAAACCCCTTTATATCCGTTGGTTTTGTTTATGACTAAGTCTATCTAACTTCCAGGTTTAATGGCATTGGGCTATTTCAATCAATGACGTGTGTTCCCAGTTATTTCTTAATTTTTTCACATCTACTTTTGCTTTATTCTTCTTGCGAGACGTATCTATTGTTCCCTACTAAGCCAGCCTTTGATGAGCCCCTGCCCGCCCCCTATCTCAACCCTGTCGACCTGCAGTATGTTTGAGACCTGATTTTACGAGTGTCTTTGGTTGGTTGTTATGAAATTTACGGAATGGAACACGAAATATTCCCATCGTGACGGATGGTGTTTTTGGCTCATTAGAGCTAGATGAAGTATTTTCAATTACCTCTTGTACTTGCCCTTTGAGATCTACAAACTCAGGGCAAGATTCACTTCTTGTCATAGATTCCAGATCATATTGGACGGCTTGCCAAACATGCCCATTTTATATCACAATCGGTGGGAAAATAATATTTTTGAGACTTAATAAGGAAGGATATTTTGGAAGTGCTTCCTCTCCAACATGAAAAACCTTGGGAGGATTAGCCTAGCTTGTCTTTTTAGTGAAGCTGGGGACTGGAACTGGCTTTTGAAACTTCACTGCACTCTGTTTTATTTTTAGAAGGACTTATGGACTATACTTTTAAGTCAGTCCAAAAATCTGTCTTCTTGATTAAATGCCCTCAATATTTTAAGAACATCTTCCATATTTTGGTGAGACTAATCAACTGTTGCATTCACAGATGTCTCACTTCTCCTTGAATTATTCCATCACAAAGAAATCCTAAAAGCATGTTTTCTTTCCTTTTCTCAACAACGAAGGTAGTTTGAAAAATAAGCTGGAATGAAATATGGATTCGTAGCTAATCATAGCAATCAAATCAGAAACATTTGAACAGACACTAATACAAAACGTGTGCTGTCTCAATTAAAAGAAATTGAAAGAAACATGTAGATATAGATCAACAAAAACCAAAACAAAAACAAAAACAAAACAAAAATCACAGAGTCAAGCTTAATGGGCATGTAACAAAGATGAGATTCGTTGTGTTGAAATGAACATAACTATTTAGAATTTATCATGTCTCATTATCAAAGTGATATCAGTTGCAGTTTCTTCGGGCCAAATAGTAATGATGAAAGTATTCAAAAGTGTCAGTTTTTTTCTATTTGGTATGCTGTGATGATAAGAGGTATCACTGAGACCACATCTGGAATCTACAGCATTTTGAGCAGATCTACTTACTTACTTATGGTGTCACAATGTTTATGCTTTTCAGTTCACAGAATAAACGCATAATAAAGTATGCTTATTGTGTTACGTGCTTCAGTTTGAATTCAATTATTTTTCTTTGATATTCTTCCTAAATATTAGGTTCAACGGTTGTTCAGATCGTTATGGCGTTCGACAAAATGACAAACAAGCGTTGGCTGCTGAATCGATTACGCTGAACAGGAAAAAGGAGGATGATGGGTTGAAGGAGGTGAAAACAAAGGGAAGAAGGATTTAAACTAGAGAAGAAGAGGAAGTTAAAAAGTGCGAGGGAAAAAAGGAAATCAAGAAGGAATACAACTTAAGAAAATAAATTAGAAATGGGGAAACATGAGAAAAGCGATAGAAAGTAAAACATCGTAAATGAAAAAAGTGGGAGGAGAATAAAGAACGTGGATATTAATTGTTAAAAATGTGATAAAAAGAATAGTAAAAATGGAAAAAGAAATGGACTTTGCAGATGGAAAAGATGCACGAGTGTTACAGCTGCCACGTACAGCTTTTGACTTGCAATATTATTTGCATCCTAGTTGTCCCACGTTGCTGATGTGCTGCATACTTGGGTAAAAGTAATGGGACTCATTCAGTTATGGATGACTGGCTTCTAGGTCCATCCGTGACCTTGATGTGGGATTTACGAAGGTCAAGGTTGGCCATGCGGTAAGCACGGTGTGATCGCGTCGTCGGTTTTTAGGGTCGTTGAAAGGTGGGGGGACAGGCACTGTGCGTCTGTGGACGGGTAACCCTTCTGGTCCGCGTGAAAAAAATTCTTGTGGAAGCTGGCTGGGTGTGGGTCTGGCAAGGCTTCTGGTCCGGACAACGGCAAGGCGATTGGCACGCAACTGTCATTGTATTGACGTTGTGGAGATGTCTGATCAATGAGCCGGGGTGATGGATTCTTTCTCTCTCCTTTGTCTGTTTTACTTTTCTGTATTCCTTTGTCTATTTAACTTTTTCTGTTTTCACTTTTTCTATTTTCTATTAGCTCTACTCCACTGTCTATTTTACCCCTTCTGTATGTCTATTTTACCTTTTCTATACTCCTTTGTCTATCTTTCATTTGCTGTACCCGTTAATCACCTGTGTCTTCATCACTTCATATACATATTATTTATCATATACATTGGATTATCACCAGTATGTGTTAAGTGTTTTCCATTATTATCAAAATGCTTTAGTTTGATACGTTATCTTTAGAGTGTATTCTCGATTTGGATTTCTGCTGATTTCTTCTCAACATGTTTACACTTTCAGAAAAAGGGGAAGCTAGGAAAGATGGTTCCTGCGTAACGAGTTTACCTGATTTGTGTCAAGGACTTGATGGTACCTGGACTGAAAATGTTGACCCCCAAACGTAAGTTTTGTCACAAGGGGAGGCAAAGTCAGGGCATAAGTTAGAAAGGCAGCCACCTTGAACCAGGAATAAGCTTAACAAAAGACAAAGGAAGAATACTTAAATACAACAAAGAAAGAATTGATTATTTTATTTATTCGTGATGCAGCTGATGCAATAAAAAAGAAACCCAAATGATATAAACAAAACTTCTTCTTCTTCTCTGCCTTTCCCCTCCCCATGGAGCACAGGCCATCAACAAAGGCTTTCCACTCCCTCCTGTGTTGAGCCATTCTTTCCAGCTGGACCCAAGTCTTCTTCTGTTTTCACATCTCTGCCTCTGTCTCTCTTTTCCGTCATAGGGGGCCTCACGCGAGAAACAAAACTATCACCAAGCATTTGGAAACAAAGTTTCGTGATATTGAGCTAAATGACATCCAACCTTTTTCAAAACACCCAAACACCCAAAAGCCATTATTAGTAAAGCCAATAACAAAAGCTGAAGTTAGAGCAAGCATAAACAAAATCAGCAACGGTAAAGCTGTGAGTTAAATGGCAGTGTCAAACTTTCAGAAAGCTACGTCAGGTCTCTGGTCTGTTGTAAGTTACGGAAGTGAAGCCTGAACCTTAAGGAAGGAAGAACAAAAAAGAGTAAATTGTATGTTTCGAAATGTTGTGCTTCAGAAAACTACTGAGTATAATAGTTGGAAAGATACAATATCAAATAAACAAGTTTTGGAAAAAATATTAAGACTGTCAACACTACTTAAGCAAATTCTTAAAACAATGGTTGCATGCTTTGGTCATATTACACGAGAGGGAAATAATAATATATATTTATGCTTTCATTCGGATGGATAGAGGAAAAGAGAGGAAGAGGTAGAAAGAGAAACATGTGACTATACAATATAATGGAATGGACAAACATCAAGAGCATATGAAATGTGGTTGACATTTAATTTTGTAGAGAAAGACAGAAATGGAGAGAGATTGTGTGCCAACTGGAAGCTCCAGAAGAAACCTAGAGAGAGAGATTAGTATCAATATCAGTGAGTGGAGAGGCAATGGTGTAGGGTGACTTGAAGGAAATGAGGAGGTGGATGGTGGAGGATAAAGAGGATGGAGGCCATGCTCGAACACGTGATCCCACGGCTTACTGTGCAATGCCTTAACCACTATGCCTCTTGGTCCCCTAGATGAATACATGTAGATAAGTAAGGGAGTGCGGATAGCTCAGTGGTTAGGGCACTCGACCACCAGGCCAAAGGTCACGGTTATCGGCCATGCAAGTTGAAATTTAGTGCCGAATTTAATTGAATTGTTTCGTTAAATTACGCAGGGCTCATTGGTCAAGTAGCCGGCTTGGGGCTATTGATCACGTGAGGGCTCTCTCGGACGTCGGCGCCCACCCTATGAATAAGGGAGGGTGGATGCCGGGAGAGCAAACCGCAAGTCTAAGTCTAAGTCTAAGTCTAAGTGCCTAAGTCTAAGTCACTCAAGTCATAGAAAGGAACTGCAAGAAGCGTAAGAAGAATTCGCTAGAAACCGGTCAGCAGAGCAAGTCAGTGAGCGCCGCCCCGTGCCAAGAAGGCTACGGCCTAGCATGTGCACAGGATATATGTGTATAGGGCTTCGACTTTGCTTTTAATTAGCGGCCCACATTGTCATAATGTCATGATATATCATGTATTGGATTTGATTGATTGATGCCACCATGTTTGACTTTGATTCTCATGAGTATCATCTCTCGTGTTCTCATCGTTACCCATGTTACAGTGTTCAAGTCAGTCTTCTGATATCACCTTTTCCTTCTAATTTCACCATCCCCACCTCCATCTGTCACATTTGGCGCTTGCGAACAAGGTTCCAAGCCAACCGCAAAATGCGCTGGGGTGAGGCGATCCTGCCGACAACGCCGAATGTGACAGTGTTGGGTGAAGATGGTGAAGATGAAGAGTGACTGAAACATTGGTAAGGACGAGAGATGATACTCATGAGACTTCAAGTCCAAAATGGGGAGAAAATTTGTTTATTTCTGCTGGTGACATTAATCAATCAAATCCAATACATGATATATCATGACATTATGATAATGTGGGCCGCTCACTAAAAGCGAAGTTGAAGCACTAAATATTATCCTGTACACAATCTAGGCCATAACCTAATTGGCAGGGGCCGGCGCTCTCTGACTTGCTCTGCGGATCGGCTTTTGGCGAATTCTTCTTACACTTCTTGCAGTGACTCTCTGTGACTTGAGTGACTTAGACTCAGGCACTTGGACTTAGACTTGCGACTTGTTACCCCGGCATCTACTTTCCCTTATTCATAGGGTGGGCGCCGACGTCCGAGAGAGCCCTCACGGGATCAATAGCCCCAAGCCGGCCACCTGACCAATGAGCCCAGCGTAATTTAACAAAGCAATGCAATTAAATTCGTAAGAACGATGAAATAAAAAGAAATCATCAAATCTAAATTAGCAATGAACACATGTAGTAATTAAGGGCCTCATCGAGTGCTTGCACTAGCAGCTAGGCCTACAAGTTACTTCTACGAACAATATTATACTATAATGTAATATTATACTGTACTATACTATAACCTACGTTATGTCGACGATGCTGTCTTGATGGCTTACACGCCAGATAAAAAACAAGAAATGCTAGATAAACTAGTGGATGTAAGTGAAAGAAAAGGACTGATGTTGAACGTGAAAAAGACAGAATGTATGGTTTCCTGTAGAGAAAATATGAACGTACCATTCCAAACAAAGGCGTAAACATTAAACAAAAAAGATTCAAATACCTTGGATCAAACATCTCAAATGATGGTAAATACACAATGAAAATTAAACAAAAAATAGCAATTGCAAAGCAGACGTTATACAAACTCACTAGGCCTATTATCAACAACGTAAAACTTAAAATGAACACCAAACTACAAATAGCACAGGCATTCGTCCTCCTAACACTTTTATACGCATGTGAAACGTGAACAATAGATGCGGAATCGAGAAAAGGGCTCCAATCTTTCGAAACATGGATATACAGAAGATTATTGAAAACACCATGGACTGCATTAGTAAGAAACGAAGTGTTAAGGCGTGTACGAAGAGAAGGAGAGAGAGAATATTGTTGGGAATGATCAGGCAAAGGCAAATGCGGATTTTGGACACATTTGGAGACGGGATGGAATTGAAAAGCTGGTACCATCAGGTTTTGTTGAAGGACAACTCAGGACATACTTTAAAAACTTAAGACAAAAACATTCACCATTGAAACCAACGCAGGCTACACAAGATGTGCTGAAGACAGCAAAATGGAGGAGAATGGTCGGCAAAGCACAAAAGGGGCATGCTCACCTGATAATGATGTTACAAGTATTGGGGGAGCTGCGTGCGCTCCATTACCCATATACTATATGAAGTATGAAACATCGCTGAAAGATTGTATCTTTAGTAACAAGTAATGCAGAAGAATTGCCTTAATGGTAGTGTCACGACTAGATAGGTGAAACAGAGGTTTTGAGGAACTAGCCCTAACGATAAGGGAGATTCCTATAAATATATCCTACTGTTACCTACTGTTACG
>JBCJKE010118535.1:0-10922 GCA_039654525.1 Melibe bucephala
GTAGTAGTAGTAGTAGTAGTAGTAGTAGCAGTAGTAATAGTAGTAGTAGTAGTAGTAAAAGTAGTAGTAGTAGTAGTAGTAGCAGTAGTAGTAGTAGTAGTAGTAGTAGTAGTAGTAGTAGTAGTAGCAGTAGTAATAGTATTGAATAACAAACAGCAAGATAAAATAAATAAAAAGTCCCCACCATAGAGACAAAACTAAATAGTGAATTTTTGGGATTAAGCCCTGCTTGGGACAAAATTGTGAAATAAAATGAGAATATATACAAAGAACAATCACTCTGATACAATTAATAAACTAAAGTATATAAAAATAAACAAAAGAACGACACAGCCACACCCCTCCCACCCCGCAAAATCTATTTGGAACTAACACAATAACGTCTTGCAATCACATAGAGGACTAATACTTCTTACCAACTAACTACAATATTTTCCATCCAACAGGGCCTTTTTCAAAGGGTGCTTGCATGCAAAAATGCTAGGATCGCGACCATCGCATTGATGATTTCCTGTGTCTTCACGCTGGTCATGGCTGTTCCTGCAGTGGTGATGGGCTTGGCAGGAGCAGCAGCTGGTAAAAAAGTGGAAGAACCATTCGATATGTTGTTGTAATATTATATCTGGCAGAAGTGCATGAATAGAACTTCGTTTCGTTTAAAAACAAATTGTATTTATTTATGAAGATTAAAACAATAGTGCATGCATCAGGAAACAAGATGACAATTAATGAAAAGATGCATCGACAGAAGGTCAAAGGTGCAAATCCGATGCAAATTAAAAGTTAAATCAAGACGTTGATCGTGAAGAATGTTTGCAAAATTGCAAGGGAATAGATAGAGTCTATATCCCAGACTCGATGACCGCGATAATGCAAATTATCGCTTTCTCATTTATCTATTAATATGAAAGGAATTCTAATATAGGTATTGGGACACCATGTTGGTCACGTCATCAATTTCAGCTTCCTTGAAGAACATCGCTACATCAGCCATGTCTTTGACTAATGAGGCGTTTTGATGATTTTGACATCAGTCGCTTTTCAGAGCATTCATGGGTCTGTCCGGAATTAAATCCCAGAAAAGACAAAGACCAAATGTCAGGTGAAAGTTCGGAAACTCTTCATGATCTCAGAAACGAGTTGAAATGCTGGTGAAATCTACCACGGCGTAAGAGAATGAGACCCCCCTCAGTATTTCTTGTAATAGCATGGTAATGCATTGATAGTAAAGGAGGCAATACCCTGGTTCTTTCGTAAATAAAGAGTAAAATGGTCAAAGGTGGATACCTTATTCATAAATGTTATACATTTTGAAATTATACGTGCCCATTGTGACTTTGCATGCTTTGCTCAAGCAATCTGGTTAATCATGGTATAATAATAATAATAATAATAATAATAATAATAATAATGATGATGATGATGATGATGATGATGATGATGATGATTATGATGATGATGATAATAATAATAATAAAATAATAATTATAATAACAATAATGATAATAATAATAATATCACGAACATTTCTTTAGCGGCCTTTCCCTTTCTGATAAAGGCCCAAGACGCTTTACAAGAAACACGGTATTAACATTATTTTAAATAAGTGTACAGAGAAGTTACAGGGATAGAAAATAAGACGATACGCAACATAATTGTATTTTCCATGGGCTATATATGTAATGTAATTGTTAAATGTACAAACATTTGAAATTCAATGATATAATGATTTGCTTGTTAGACAAAAGTTAATAAAATAATTTTAGATTAAAAATGTGGTTGATTGAGCTAAAACTGAATACTACAATTGAAAAAAAAAAGGAAAGAAAGATTATCCGAAAGAGAAGGTTTGTTTTTGAAAAAACGTTTTGAATGCAGCTAAGCTGACCTTTTCCACGACTTTTTTGTGAAATTTTATTAAACATGGATGGTCCAAAACGAGAAAATCATATCATTCCTGCTGTTGATTTGGTTAAGGGAATAGTCAAACAGATTGAATCACAGCTCACGACTCAAATTGGAGACGAGCATAAACTTATAGCTTTTTATGCGACAGTTCTTATATTTTATTAGGAAACCAAAGTGCGCTTCGACGCCAAAGCTCAGGTGCTGGGGGGCATGGTGTGCAATTGAATGAAGCCTACTTAAGAGCACGAAGCTGGCGAGACCTTCGTTCGGTACATTTGATATCAGCGTTGTTCTTGGCCTTCTGAGACTATAGTTCGTGTCCAATTGTGTTCATTCCTACTCCTAAACTTGCCTCTTCTTCCTTTATGATCCCCTCAGCTTAAATACAGAAATAAGAACCCACTCTGAAAAGTCTTTATTTGTCCACAGACTGGAACCAAACATCCTACGATGGTCCTATTCCAATCCCACAGAATATGATGACCTACATTTTACCATTGACCTTGGACTATCTGACGCCACTTCCTGTGGGAATAATTGGAATTGGAGCAATTGCAGCTGCCGTAATGTCGTCTGCAGACTCCAGTATATTAGCGACGAGTTCTGTATTCACCAAAAACATTTACCAAGACATAATACGACCGAAGGCAAGTTGTTGTATTAAAACATGGTTAATAATCTTTGTCTTCTATAATTGTCTTGAGCATGGTAATTCCAGTTCTCCTGAACATCTTATAGCAGCAATTATTTGAGTTGTAATTTGAACATTCTCGGACATGATTTTCTTTCTCCTCACAAATTGTATACATAAACGAAATTAAATATGAATATAAACACAGACCCCATGCCACTATCATCTGAGACCCAAAAGAAGTTGAAAATCTGAATTCAGAATTGCAAAGATGCAAACATAGCAGAGGGCATCAGAGCTTCAAAAACCACCACACCAAGCAGCAACTTTAAAATTACCCACCGAAGCCGCAATATAACCTCTCAGGTTGAACGCGGTTAAAAATTTGTCCTCTCATCAATCCACCTTTTAATAGAACGAAAAAGCAGAGGGACTAGAGAGGGAAATAAGTTATATCCTGCATTAGGTAAGGGACAAATCATTTGAATGAAGCAATACATGCCTAAATCAACTAGTAGAGGACGTTGACGTTATCATTAGCAACGGGGTCGCGGGTTGTTGGGTGAGGTTAAATAAGTGAAAGTTTTTAAAAAGGAAAAGCTTGAAATCCTACAAATTCAAGATACAGACGGAAAGATGGCTACAAATCCAAATGACATGAACAAAATGATCACTGAGCATTTCGAAATATAATTTTATGATGATGCGCCAAATGGCATATGCCATTTTCAGGACATCCAAATCCATTGGCAAAGTCAATAGCAAAAAGCTGAAGAAAGGACAAGCATTAACAAACTAAGCAACGCAAAGCACCATGTACAAAAAGTACCCCATAATTATATGCTACAGTGATGCGTACTCGATAAGACATTTGAAAATCATGAAAGCAATGGAATAAATAAGATAAATGATAACATTAAGAAAGCTTAGGAGACCTATGATCCTCCTCAAAACGTACTCAATCACTCTCCTAAAATATATCAGTAAGATCTTGTCTTCCATCGTACTGACAAGAATACGACCAAAAGTTTTGATAATTGGAATCGTCAAATTCAGACAAAATAATACTCTCTTATAAAACTTGTCCCACACACAAAATACAAATATCCAATTTACATCTCTTTTATCTAAAAGTGCTATGCATGGTACACATAAAAGAACATGAACTTGAACTTAACGTTAAAATGACACAGATCTCCCAGGAGTCCTTTTCGCCAGCTTGACTGTTTTTGTTTACGTCTATTTGTATTTTCGTCTTTGTCGCGGAGCGGCATGTTTTTCATAATGTGATAATGCTGTAATTTGTTGGATAAATAAATGTCATAAGTCTCAACACAAATTACATATTTGTGAATTGAATCACAAAACGAAACATATAAACTGATATTTTACCGAGTCTTCCTATGCATTACAAAACAATTATGGCGACAGTTTGGCTGCAATGCAAATTTGTGACATGGTCAGAGTTTCGATGTGACACAAATTTGTGACGTGATCATAATGTCGATGTGACACAACTTTGCAACACGACCATAATTTGGACGTGGCACACTTTTATAGCACGGTATACGTGGTACAGAAACCGCATTGTTCTGGCTTTGGAATCGAATGTATACCACATCGGCACTATCTTTTCCACTTAACGATAAATGGTTCAAGAAAATCAATAATGCAACTAAGCTATATTTAAAGGTGTATATCTTTTCCAGTAACCCTTGCCCACATGTCCTTCTATTTATGTTCTGATTGGCACATTTGACATATGTTATGGACGTCTTAATGACGTCTTCTACATAAATTACTATTGCAGTATTCTGTATTATAAGCACTATAATTGTTTAACATGGGGTTCAAACCTCAAGTTAATTAATTTATTGATCTTTCAAGTCTTAACATAGACATTTTGAATGCCTGTGTATTTCTGTTGTGCATTTGAAAAGAAAATGACTTACGCATTTTTAAAATTTTCACAGGCATCTCAGAAAGAAATTATCTGGGTCCTTCGAATCACCATTATCATCACCGGAGTCCTTGCCACACTGATTGCCGTCTTTTCCAATACCATCTACGGCTTGTACTTGCTCTGCTCGGACCTCATGTACGTGGTTCTCTTCCCGCAGCTCACCCTCATCCTGTGGATGCCGTCCACAAATGCCTACGGTAGTTTGGCCGGCCTGTTCATCTCCTTATTTCTCCGCCTTCTCAGCGGAGAGCCTGTGCTTAACGTCCCAGCAGTGATCCAATATCCCTTGTATGATGAAGGAACAAATCATTTTCCCTTCCGAACATTCGCCATGGTGATGGGGGCTCTGGCCATCGTGACCGTGTCATTGTTGACCAATTTCTTGTTTATCAAGGAGATCATACCCCGACGCTACGATGTCTTCCAATGCTACAGACAAAAAACTCGTTACCTCAGGAGAAAGCCTTGTGCAGATCCCAAAGATGTTACCATAGAAACGACGGATGTTTTGATGAGCAGCAAACAAATTGAGTGATGAATCATGACAAACAGCCACCCAATTTGGACCATGAGAACACAAATGCATGACAAAATAACCGTTTTAAAGGGAAATTGTGTATGATTTTAACAGAAACATAAAAACTTAAGTTTGTGAAGGAGAAAATGCTTCCCGTTCTTTTTTACTGAATCCGTAGGTGTTCCACAAGTCTCATTGTTAAGACGAGAGATATGTAAAATGATTTTGTAGTAACATTTGAAAAAGGTCAAGTTGGATTGGCTTTTAACATCCATTCATTCACTTTTGTACGCATAAAATAATATTTTTTGAGCGCGGATAGCCAATGAGGATAAATGAGAGCATAGTCAAGTTAGAAGAGGCAACAATCAGAGGGGAACATAGTGTGGCTGGGCACCCATATTTGTCTTAGAATACTAGCCCATGCGTAGTAACAGCATTGCTACAAGATCTTCAACATTGACGCCTACAATAATATTTTGGTTGAAATAACATTGATTTTACTTAGGCTTGTCATGCTGGTCTAAGACGACGAAGGTACGTTAAGCATCTTTGCAAATATATCGAATATTTGGACGATTGCACTGGACAAATAATAATATGCCAGTAAGGTGACCAATTGAAACACATATATCTTATTTTCATTTAAACGCGTCGTACACTTACTTTTAAACTGTGTTTTTGGATCGGTCATAGCAATTGATGGGTGGTTGTGAAACATAGCAGTATGAAAAATGAATTGGGTTGTATGCAGATGTACAATATTCACAACTTTAAGTCAGTTTGCTCCCTCAAAAATGAATGTTTCTATGTATTTAAATAAATGTTATATATTTAAGCCATATACATTATAATAGCAACGCTCCTTGGGCAAATTCTAAGTCAAACTTTTAATCCTCAACAGTTGTTTTCAGCTGTATACAACACTCATTTTTCACCATTTATTAACACATTTTATTGACAGTAAAGAAATAGTTGATGTAATTCATTTGGATTTCAAAAAGTCATTTGGTTCTGTACCACACGAAAGACTGTTTATTAAACTAAGACATAAGGTATAACAGGTCAGATATATGAATGGACTGTCCCTTTTAATAGACCGGAATCAAAGAGTGATTGTGGAAAATAAACAGTCAGGATTTGCTCCTGTTAAAAATGTTCAAAAGTGGAGACCATGGGAATTTCCTGGGTCCCCGACTTTTTATTCTGTTTATACATGAACTTCCTGAAAGTGTTCATTCAGTTTGTACTTTTGTGTTTTGCTGATGATACCAAGATTTATTCTTCAGTATATAAATGGAAAACACTATGGAATTATGTTCATTCAGTGTTTAGATGGTCTCTTAAATGACAGCTACAACATCACTAAATGTAAATTCTTGCATATTGGTAAAACTGGTCCATTGCATAGGTACATAATATGTATTATCTGGGTCATCTAAAAGCTGACACTTTGGTCGTAAGGGGTAGTGTTGTAGCAGTCCACTGTAAATTAGATTTTGATATGCACATTCATAACTGTATAAATAAGGCAACAACATTAATTGATATCATATTTAGAAGTTTTGAGTGCTTATATGTAAATTTATTTTTTGACATTATATAAGTCGATTATATATCATAATTTTGCAATTGCAATGGTAGCCCTTTGTTTAAAAGACAATCAGTGACTTTGGAAAATGTTCAACGACTTACTACGAAATTACGACAAAAACTAGAGAATTTTTCATATGAAGATGGCATGATAAGTAGGAAAAGGGGTGATCTTATTCAGTTATATAAAATAGTTCAAAGAGTTGATGACATACATTATAACTTATTATTATTATTATTCACATGTTGATCATACTCGGGGAGAATATTTCAATTTCTTTTTACAAGGCGTTATTCTACAAGATATATCCGACAGAATTCATTTCTGTTTACGACGGTCAAAACTCGGAGCATCTAAAAATTTGAAACAAAAAATTCTAAGTCTTTAAACAGTTAAGGTTGACATTGACAGAGAGCTACATATGATCAGGTACATTTATGATGAATGAATAATCCAATCTATTTAACGTTTTATTTTCGCTATGGTATCTATTATTTATACCTCAGGGCGTTTAAAGGTCTCTTGACTTAATTAATAAGCCCTTGAACTAATATGACATATGATCGTATTTGAAGAGAGACAATTGTTTCTATGGCACAATTTTTGGAAACAAAATGTAATAACTTCATATTATTGAAAATTATAATATTAATAAACAACACTTTAACCTATATAATCATATTCCCCATAATCTGTGAAATAAAGCCAGCTCAACTGAAACCACCTTTTTCTTCGAGTTATCATTTAAGTTATTTGTTAGTATGTCTTAGTTTGTTCAAATACATGCAGCTAATGCTTCACATTCGAATACAGAAGCAAGCAGATTCTTTTATGATGTGCAAAAACAATTCCATACATTTTCTGTTCGGTATAACTTCATCTCTAGATGTCAACGTTGTCATTCAGGTTGGTTTGATATCTGCTGTAAACTTGTCTTCCTTAATAAATTTGCGGTTTGTAACTTTGATACTGGAAGCGAAATGCATAATTGATTTACGTAATCGTTTAATTTTAAACGATTCTTATTGTCTTGTTATAGCTTAGAGCTCCCAGTGCATTCCGGCCCTACGAGTAATAATCCTTGATGGATTTCAAAGCGACCCATTCATCATCTCCAGAAGCCCAGACGTACATTGCTTGTGAATATTATGAAGCGCTACATAGTGTTGTTAGCGTCAAGCATTTCACATCTTTCAAGAACCATGGCCGATATTTTGTTCTCAGCTATTCAATAGCTGCCATAATTGATAACACAATACTCTTTCTAGCACTTGAATGCATTAATTGTAGGCCATTGGACAGGATCAACACTTTGACCTCTGCGATAGTGCGTATCGCAATTCCTTGGAAGTCCCACACTCCTTCAGTCTTTCAAGGCCGTTTTTTGAGATGCAGAATAACTAGCCTAGTCCGACAATCAGTCAATCTCAACCACACACACCAGGCACTATAAATAATACTGCACACGAAGGAATTCACGAGTGCACACCGGACTGGCGAGCGAATGGAATTACCATGATTGATACACGAATAGCTCGTTAAGGATATATCGTAAGATTTTTCAATTCATTTTTAATCAAGGAATATTAATAGAATGACCTTCAATATCAATTTGTATAGCTCATATCAGTGTTTTCCTTTACATTTCGTCATTAGAATTATTTTTTCTTAAAGGCAACAGTATTAGGTTATCGTTTAAGTAATACGATAGGCAACATTAGCTTCGCCAATGTATGGTTACATGGTTTCTTTTTCTTCCATGAATCTGGATTTTATTCCTGGAGCACCCAAACTAATGTGGTAATAAAGAAACGTATTTTAGTGGTTTAGCCTGGAGAATGAGTTTTATGAGTTTTTCAGTGCTGTAATATCATTGGTAAACATATTATTGTGATCTTTTGAACTACATATATTGGTTATAACCTTCTGGGTGATAATGCATACATTAAGCTTCCTATAATAAACTATTTATGCAGGAAATGTTTGAATTGTTTGTCTGGATGCAAATCCAAAATAACTCTTTCCATAGCCATAAAGTAAGACGTGGAGCTAAATACGATTTTGAAATTCATTTTGGGTTTCTCGTTCATCATATTGAAAGATAATAAAATTAAGATAACGTGTATCAGATTTAGATTTTCTTAGATTCATTTTTCTGTTTTAGTCGTAGTATTAGTCTTCTTAATGGATGATAACCTCAGGTAACTTGGTTTTCTTGTCATCGGACCAAAAAGTGACGCACCATTGTTTAATTTGGATGTTAGTTTTGTATATTATGTAAGTTTCTGCTTAAAGTCTTCGGTATCTTTACTGTATTTACATTGATTGGATGTTTATTCCATAATGTGAATGCATTTGGGAAATATGAACACAAATGGCTATCTACACTTGAAGATGGTAATGTAAATGTTTGTGCACTAGCACAGGGAAGAGTAATATAATAGATGTATTCATAACATACAGCCCAGGTTTAATGGAAGATCACAATAAGGCTTATGTGGCCATGATGCGGTACTAATTACTATTAAATCAAAACTCAATCTAGACAGGAAGAAAATTAAATCTTTGGAACAAATTTGATACTGAAAATATTCTTATAAAGATTAGAGAATAGGCCATATGGCTTAAAATCTCATTACAAGGTATCCAAGCAGGTATCCATGTATCCAGGTATCCAGGAAAATATTAAAAAAGAAGCCCCCAACTTTAAAAAATCATTCCTGAAATATTTTTAATGTAAACAGTGACATAAATGAGATGTTGGATAATATTAAAGAAAACTTAACAAAAACCATAAATAAAAATGTACCACCAAAACTAACTTCAACCTTTTTCAACAACTTTAGTTCAACAGACAAACTAAACAATAAGTGCACATACAGAGGAAATGGTTTTATAGAAAGAAAAACTGTAACCCTGAAAGAATTAGAAACAAGTATAAAGAGTAAAAAATGCAGACTCAACAGGCATGTAGGTCAGCCCCTATTAAAATTTGTCCTCTCCCATTTAAGCTATTTAAGTCATTTATAGTTGTTACAGAGTTTCTCTTTTTCTAATTCAAAGATGAATGCTATTTAGTATATCGTTCTTTTCTATTGATCCACTATGTTACAGTGTATGGTGTGTTCTAGAAGTACAGGTATACACACAAAGCTGAAATTGATTTTGAAAATGGAGTGGACGAGGAAATACCGTTTGCCTTTGTCAACGCATTAAATGAAAGCATAATATAGGGGCCTACTTATCACTATCTCATATTTGTTCACCGTTCGGGGATGTTACGGTGTCAGTTGAAGTATGTACAACCATTATCTCTACTATCTCTTAAAGGGCCAGAAAACGGGTATAGCTTATATAAATTGGTGGTTAATGGCACACTAGTCTTGTTCTTAGCCAGCTTTGAGCTTTGGAATATTAGGCTGAGAGGTGAATGATCTTGAAATTATTTCCACCTGTCGATCAAATTACCCACATCTATACCAAATGTCCCTTGCTGTTTTGGTACTCCGAACCTTTTGTTTTACGAAGTGTCTCCCACCGGTGTTTTGGGCCATCATACTATTATTAAGCCTACGCGCGGTATCACTATCAGTACATGCTTGCTATAGTAATAATAGTACTAACACCGGTTGGGAATAAGCCTTTGTTTTCATTGTGAGATTCATGTTATGTATTATACATGCATCAACCCATATTATTATATTTTATATAAAAGTCGTTATCTATCTACCTGCCTATCTACCTACATGACAACTTACATACATATACCTATCTATCTATCTATCTATCTATCTATCTATCTATCTATCTATCTATATCTATCTATCTATCTATCTATGTCTATCTATCTATCTACCTACCTACGTACTTACATACCTACCTACCTACATACCTACCCACCTACATACATATATAAATAAAGCCCTTTAGTAACTTCGGGGAAGAATTCTTCTTTAGGGTCTATTCCGAAGGAAAACCGGAATAGACCCAGACGTCAGCCGCAGTGCAGCGCCCCCCCCCCCCCAATAGGAGGGCAATAGGGGTGATTTTTCTTGCCCAAGGAAAAACCAGATGCCGAAGCGGGGCTCGAAACTGTGATCTCACGAGTTACAGTGTAATGCCTTAACCACTCGGCCACCTCCCTATCTATCTATCTATCTATTTATCTGTCTGTCTATCGGTCTATCTATCTATCTATCTATCTATCTATCTATCTATCTATCTATCCATCCATCTATCTATCCATCTATCTATCTATCCATCTATCTATCTATCCATCTATCTATCTATCTATCTATCCATCTATCTA
>JBCJKE010118645.1:0-10920 GCA_039654525.1 Melibe bucephala
ATTATTATTATTGTTATTATTATTATTATTATTATTATTATTATTATTATTATTATTATTATTATTATTATTATTAAAAGAATGAACCATTTGTTCCACTTTTTATATAAATGGCATACAATAATCAATGATTTTACATCATTTTTTTTCCACAGACAAATGGAGAAAGTATGATGAAATCTGCTAGGAGTCAGATTTTGAGAGTAGTGGAATTTCTCATTCAGCAAATGATTAATGGTGAAATGCATAGGTTGTTGAAGGAAGTAACAAAACCTGGTTATATCAATGAAGATGTTTGGCATGGTGTTATGACTTACGTCTTGGATAATGTACATGCTTGTGACTTTATGAAGACACCTGAAATTCTCTTTCTAATTGATGACAACATGTACTTCTCCAGCATGCGCTATGAATTCTACAAGATCGCAAAGTTGTGTAGGGAAATGCTTTTTTCATTCAGAAAATGGTGAAATTTCATTGTGACATAGTTGTTGTGTTTGTTTTCATTTAAAAAGTGTCAATTTTAATAAAGCAATCCCCAATTTTTGTATTGTATTGCTAGTGCATGATCATATGAATAATTCATTCTCACCATTAAAAATGTATAAAACCTTTTTAGTATTTGTCTTAAGTTTTGATATATCTTGCACATGACATATATATGACCAAAAAAAAAAAAAACGGTTTAGAACATCACTAGTCTATAAAAATGTGTATTATGTCCTGCATATCATAAAAGTAACATGATAATTTGTGACAGAAGCCACACCTTTTTGATTCATATTAAAATAAGCTCTTTTCCTCACGGTACTGTAAGATGAAAATAAGAATCACTGAAATTGATGGCCTGCGTAAGATTTGATATTATTTGTTGTTTTACATATGTATAAATTTTCTGTTTTTTTATCTTATGATAAATATAATTTTCTTATTACATACAATTTCATTTTCTGTTTACAGATGGGACTGGATATTGTGAAATTGCTGTGAACTCATCTCTTGAAAGAGCTAAAGAAAGAAATAGGAAAAGGCATGGACGAGACTGTGTAGCTGATGGTGTAATTGAAATGATGCATGAAAAATTTGAATTTCCAAACTCAAATAAGAATGCATGGGAAAAATTCAACTCTATTATCAACATAGATATATCTGTGGATTTGTAAGTAATTTTAAAAAATTTAATTATAATTATACAAAAAGAAGGAAACAGGGTGCGGGCCCATAAATCAATCCAGGCCAATGTGTTTAGTACATAATATAGGATGGTTTTAATTTTAGATTACCATTTTCAAGTTCTCTTTATTCGAGGTCTGTGGATGACTTGGTCTTCTTTAAACAGGTATTTTCCAATAGAGAAATAATAGGGAATAAACAGAGATTTGAAATTTTCTCTCTATTACCAAGCTCTAGTTATATCTGATGCCTTTAAACGTGAAGCACCACTGTACATTTAAATAGCTGCACTCAAATAGACACCCATCGCCCTATTTTATAGTAACAGACAAGATCTACCACTCACAGTGCTGTCCATACATATTAGTAACATTAAAATAATAATTGAAGTCTAAACTAAAATTTGGCACCAAAGACTATTTAGTTCAACATGTATTATAAAAAAGGAGAATTATGCCTTTTTATCCTTGGAAGGGAGAAAGTTGATGGGCTATTAAATGCAAGTGGATGGCACTGAACAAGTCTTCCACGTTAAGATGACAATTTCAATGAAAACCTAACCTTGTAAGTCATTCAATGGAACACTAAAGCAAAGAGCATTCAAAATTGGTGGCTCTAGACTTTTCCAAATAGTTTCCTATAATTCATTGTCATGTTTTGATCTATTTTATTTATGTATATATTTTTTTAATTGGACCTCACATTATATCCTATGGAAATCCTAATAAAACAAACCTGTAACTTGACTCTATGATCAATACCTTCCCCAATATTTTTTTGCGTTCATTTTATAAAGAATGATTTGGTCCAATTCAGTAATACGTCCTACAGTTAAGTTTACTGTATTCTATAATGTTTTAGTTTTATCAATATCCTGTGAGAAATGTAAAAATATGTCTGTTCTGTTGAAGCAAGTGTCAAAACCATTTATAGTCATTGATTGACTTTCTTAGCTTAGTTTTTGTTTCTAAATCCATGTTCCCTATCAAGTTCTTTGTAAACAATCCATTAATTTGCTGGGTTTGATATGTTCTATCTGTAGTAGTTAACAAAATATGTTATAGATACAGGCTCTATTGTTTATAATTTTCAAGTTTATATTTATCTTCTTCTTTTGGAAAGGGGCACAGCATTTACTTTTTTCCATTCCTGATGTAGTGAAGCTTGAAATAAAAAGATAAATACCTCAACTTGTATTTGATTATTCAAGTATACACCATTTCAATATCTTGCCTAGAATTTGATCTAGTCCTGTAGATTTGTGTTCACTTATATTTGGAAGCAATTTGAGCACTCAATTTTTAGTGACAGATATTGGGATCATTTTGGGGTAATTTTTAGTTTTGAAAAGTACATCGTTATCATCATGTTATCATCGTTATCAACAGTTGGTCTGTTTGCCAATCATCCTGCTTCTGTTGTTGGACTTGCCAACCTCTTTCCAACATCTTATTTCCAGCATCATCTAGGGCAACCCCTTCCCCTTCTTCCTTCTACCTTTCCTTTCAGAAAGTACTTCTCTGGGGTCTCATGTTGTTTAATATGTTCAAAGAATTTTACTTTTGTCTCTTCATAATATTTAACAGCTGACATGTTTTGAGCCCTAAAACTCCACAAAATGCTCTAATTTGTTTCTTTGGTGGTCCATGATACTCTCAGAATTTTTCGGTAACACTTCATTTCAAATGCTCTTATTCTTATTCTCTTCTCATCTGCTTTTGTGATTGTCCAAGGTTCATATCCGTATATTGCAGATGGAAAGACACATGCCCTTAGTATCTTTAGTTTCAGTTCTGTGCTTTCATTTTTCCAGATGTTTATCAGAATTCTCAGATTGTTCTTGGCTATGGCTAGACGCCTTCTTATTTCCTGTCCTAGAAATAAAAACACTATTTATACATTCTGTGTTTCATATTTATTTTCTGTACTCTGAAGGACAAATGTTATTCAGACTATTGAGGAAGCCTTTGTAAACCCTGCCCAACCTTCTGCCCAAGCAGATTCAGGGGAAAGATTGCACAGTCAGGCAATTTGCTCCTCTAGTTTCATCCATCAGGTGGACCTGATTCTAAGAAATTGTGTTTCAAAAACCATGATGAAAGGTAATTAAAACTTTTCTGTTTGTTTTCAAGATACATTTACCATTAATATGTATATCATCTTTTTTTTCAATTATAACCGAGTCTCCAATAGACAGACACCTTTTCACCAACTCCCTTTCTCCTTTATTGTCATGTCATACCAAAACCACCGATGGACACTGTACAAGTTTATACGTAATCATAATTATCATAATCATGAGTCAACATGGAACATTAAGCACAAGGAAATGGTTTTCAAAGAAATTAGAAAAGGCCAGGACAAAATTGTACTGGATTCAAAAGACAGTGCAGTAGAAGCAGGCTAAAATATGAGGCACTGACAACATGAGTATGAGCATACAAGAATGGAATCCATTTGTTGAAGCAGTGAACATACAATCCATTTGTAACAAGAATAATAATGGGGCTCTAGGGCTAAGTGACAAGCTGTCCTCTGACTTCATGTCACCAAATTACCATATGCCCAAAGTCTACCCGACTGGGCTTCTTGTTTCATACTAATACTGGCATTGACTCTGACACAACTGACATGAACAGTCTCCACTCTGTCTTGTGCAAGATCTAGACCTGTCTATCGAGGTGGGCATGATGATGGGCAAAGACAAAGACCTACTGCTAAATAGAGAAAGGCCTTCTCTTTGCATCATCAAACTTCTTTTCTTTATCAACAAAACAGAGTTGTGAGTCGATATATGTACTTCTTTCAAAAATGTTTCTATTACTTGCCTAGTTGTAAATACATGTATGTGATCTTGAACATGTCTTTCTGGTCTGAATCCGCTCTGCAGCTCTTCAATCTGGGCCTCAACATTTTTTTCTCTGCCTGATTTCTAGGGTTAAAGTAGATTGCACTTCGTCTTTTTAAAGGCTTTTTATTAATGTTTAATCTTTTGTTTTCTTCATTTTAAGGGAAGGACAACTCTGAAAATCTAAAGGAGCTTGGCAAGAGAACTCTGTCCATCAAAGAGAAAATATTGTGTCTAATGAAAAGGGGAGAAATATGTATACCAGAATCAATATGTTTGGCTGATGTAATTGATTCATCAAAAGATGAAACTTCAGAGATGTTTAAATATATCAAAACCTTGTTTGATTGCAATTTAAAGTGCTACCATGCAGAATGAAATAAAGAGAATTTTGATTCAGTTGGTTGTATAATTTTATTTTCCCGTGAATGTGATATTGTCGCTGTTAGTAGTGTTAGCATAGTGCTCACATTACATATGTTATCTGATACTGATATTGGACAACCCCTTCATTCTCAATTTCTAAGTCAAGTTACAATGGAGTCCACTTAAGATAAACTTGCTTAAGATCAAATCTCGCTTAAGTTTTAATTTAATTGTCTTGCACAGGGATTCTCCCTCAACGCAACATCCCACATTCAATGGTCGCCCCTTCCCAACTCCTGTCCCCGCGTTGTTACATTGCAAAACACACGCATGGGAAAAGGCTAGGCCTAGACCTCTCACTCTCTCTTCTCCACCCAATCGCTTTGTTGTAGTTGTAGTATTACAATTCTAAGAATCCCCTCACATGATCCAAAACACCTTAGGCCTACGAACACGGAGCGTTCTTGCGATCTAGGCCTAACCATACATTCTTTCTTTTATTCTACTTGGACTTTTAGTTTACCCACCGCAGATTTTGTCACCACTTGTTGATTCCCGTGTAAATGGTTAAGATAAAGCTCGCATAAGATAAACTCATTGGTCTTGTCTCAATGGTTTATCTTAAGCGGACTCCACTGTAGAAGTTGAAGATTGATACATTAAAAAAAAAAAAAAAGACAAAAAAACAAAAACTGAGCATTATAAAAAACACTTCATAACAATGTCAATAAGAGTCATATACAATACATGAGTGTTATAGGTTTTTTTTTACATTACCAATCATTATATAAGTATTGTTTATTGTTTTTTCAAAATAAAAATCATCTCTAAAGTATTTACTTGCAAATCTTAGAAGTAGTGTATTATCGAATTACATTATGTACTACCTTTTGATGTAAACATACTATTATGCAGAAAGTTAATGTATGAAGTATAGCAATATGTAATGCAATGTACACATCGTTAAATATTTTTTGTTTTGGATGTATATCCCATTAATTCTATTGAAACATTCGACATTATCAATGTATCTGTGTGATACTAGTGAAAGAGAGAGTGTATGTGTGTGGGTAGATGTGTATTTGTGAGGGTATGTGTGTGTATAAGAGAGAGAGGGGGAGAGGGAACAGAGAGAGAGAGAGAGAGAGAGAGAGAGAGAGAGAGGAGGAGAAGGAGGAAAGACAGATGGTAGACAGCGAGGGAAGGAGGAAGGATGTATGTGTCTGTGAGTGTGAGCACGCATATGGCTGTTTGTGCACAGGCTAGTAATATTATTATACTGCATAATCTTATTGAATAGTATGTATACTTTAGTCATCATGTTTGTTTGCTTGTTTATATTATTGCTATACATGATGACCATGTAAATGTTCTCAATTCTTAGACAATAAAGACATAAAGACAAAATCTTTTTCCTTGATTCTTTTTTTTTTGTTGATTTTGCTCATTCTTTTGAAGTTTTGTTTGATTTATTTTGATATTTAAAATTTTTATTAAGAAACATTGCATATGAACATACTTTTTGAAATATGAAGATGATTGGTGTATCACATATTTTTTTTTTCAAAAGAAGTTTTTTTTAAACGTCTACACTACTGTGACTGTGACTAGCTAGCCACATATGAACAAAAATACAGGAAAATTGCACTTGGAGTCACAAGTATTTGAGAGTTAGCGCCAGAGTCAGGAAGGGAAAAAATGTTGACTGATACTACTTCACTACTTGAATAGATGAAGGTGGCTGGTGACATGATTTAGGAACTTTAAAAAATAATTATGTCAATAAACTGAAATAATTTTGAAGCTTAATTAAGAAGCAAAGTTTTGTAAATATTACGAAATAGTATCAGTATATCTGAAAACTTTTAGTTTTAGTATTATCATTATCATTTCAAATGCAACCTAAATTCATAAAATTAAATATGAAATTTGATTTTTCATATCTTGCTGAATTTAGTCGCTATTAGGTACATTTTAAGCTTACTTTTTGTTTTAATAGAGAGATACAATGACTAATGATGCTCTTCAGCAAATTGGTCTTGAACTCTTTTCCCTCAATAAAAAGTGCATCATAATTTGACATGACAACGATATCATATTTTTTGCATCTATTTTTAATAGGACTAGACATTTTTATTTTTATCATTACCATCACTGGCATCACCAAACTGAATGGAAAGGTTGAGCCATTAATTAAATATGGGGGGAGGTGCATTTTATACCATTTATCTGTCTGTGCATCTTTTGTTGTAATGACTACAATTACAATAGACATATTTTGCTATGGATCCAGGCTAGGCCTCCTAAAGTGAGGCTATCAGATTCTACTTTTCCTGTGTGGGTTTCAAATCTTGCTCAAGTCAATTCAGTCAACATTAGATGAATTATAAGCTTACTTTTTGTTTTAATCGAGAAATACATGTACAACGAGGCATTCCAGCAAATTGGTCTTGAACTCTTTCCCTTCAATAAAAAGTACATCATAATTTAACATGAAATAATATTTTTTGTATTCATTTTTAATAGGACTAGATTTTTAGCTTTGTTGATATCATTATTATTATTTTATTATTTTACCACTATCAATATCATCATTAAACAACATTAAACATGACAACATAACCAGCATGAAACGGATACTACACAGAGTAAACAGCAGGGCAGAAAGCCGGACCCCTCCTCAATGCCAAAAAAACCCCAAAATAATGCACATCACAGCAAGCAAAGATGAAACCGCATTGACACCTGATATAAAAATACACAAAACAAGCTTAGAGAATATAAAAGAATTTAAATACCTTGGAGCAGTCAAAGAAGCAGATGGATCAAAGATATAGGTGTGAGAATTGCAATGGTGAAACAAAGAATGGTCCAACTCAACAACATCTGGAAAGATCGATCTATCACATTGAATCTTAAGCTAAAGATACTCAAAAGTCTTGTATGGCCCAGAGTGCTCTATGGGTGTGAGACAAAGACTATGAAGAAACAAGAAGAAAGAAAGATAGAAGCTGCTGAAATGTGGTTCTACAGAAGACTACTGAGAGTCAGATGGACCGATCATAGAACAAACAAGTGTCCAGCAAGAAATCGGTGTTCAGAAATCAATTGGAATAGTAAAGATAGAAAACTTAAGTATGTCGGACATGCTTCAAGAAACGAGAATACCAGCCTAATGAAAATAATCCTACAGGGAAAAGTACAGTCTAGAAGAAGGAAGAAAGGAAGACCCTCCATATTCTACATCAACATCATCAGCAAGTCACTGGGAATGAAGCTGCAATCTCCCAAAAGAGCCAGGACAGAGACAGCTGGAGAAGTATTGTTTGGACCGCATGTGAGGCTGCTAACTTCAAAGATGAGGAGGCTGACAGGTGACATCATTAAACTGGGGAAGACTATCTTTGTTTATAATTTATATTGTAGTTGTAGTAAGAAAGGGAAGGTAGGCCATTAAAATGGGGTGGGGGTGGGGGAGGGCATTTTAATTTTACCATTCATCTCTCCTGTACAGCTTTTATTGTAATATTTGTAATAATGACTATAATAATTACAATTACAATAGACAGATTTTGCTACGGATTCATCCTATCAGATTCTACTTGTCGGAAGCTTTTCATTAAATGCTCAATGTTCAAGCAAAACAAATTGTTCTTTTCATGAATATGGTTGGTCAGGTCAAACAATACATTTGCCTTAATTATGCATTAATTTAGTATGGAGACTTTCCAAGATTCCATAATTTCATGATTTTTGGCACACTTTCCTTGCTGTAAGATTCTTTTATCAATCAATCGTTCCCAAGTCATAATAATAAGAAAAAAAATAAAAAAATAATAATGATAATAATAATATGGTCTATGCAGTCAATATCCAGAACTAATGGCCAAAGTTGATGAACCGAGGCAATCAAAGGTCACATTGACTGGGAATCGTATACATGTATTAATTTAAGATCTTTCTTAATTGCCTGCTGTAAAAAACTTTGATTTTCTCTTCCTCGGATGGAGTGAGAGCCCATGTACTGCAGTTGTAAAGCAGTATTGTATCAAAGTTATTGTTTTTAGCTTGTTTCCTTTAATCCAAATTTTATTTAGTTTATACAGGGCTGCCGATGAAAGCTGTTGTCTTCTTTCTACATCTTCTTAATTGCTAAAAACCCCACCTTCTTTATTTTTTTCCAGTCTTCTTCGTTCCTTGATAATGATGTGAATTCTGTCTTGTCTTTAATGATGGTTGATTCTTTTGGAGCATTTCTTGGATTTTATCGAAGTTAGCGTATTCCTGTGCAATAAAATTCACATTGTCGCCATATGCTATTTCATTTGATTTTGATATTTCTTTTTCGTATGAAGATTTTGGTTCAGGCAATATAGTTTGTACCTCTTGCTGATCTTGTTCCAAGTAGAGGGTGAAAAGAACAGGACTTTAGTGAACTATCTCCCTGTGGAGTCCTGACTGATTTGATTTTGATGAGCCATTGATTCTGGTATTTATTTTTGTATTGCTCAGTAGGAAGCGGATAATCCATAATAACAACATACATGTATGTAATGTAATAGTATATGTGTATGCATTATATCATTATATTTAATACAAAAAAACAAAACAAACAGAATCAATGGCTCATCAAAATCAAGTATATATACAAATGTGTGTGTGTGCGCATACATATATATACATATGTATATATATGTATGTATTTGGGTGTATGTGTGAATACAATATACATGAAACTGCATGTTACAATATAACACAAAAAGTAAAATAAAAAGGCAAAATTCATTCTTCAATAAACAAATTTGATTAATTTATTTTTTACAATATAGATAAAAAGCTTTTACATGTACTTTTATTATGGTGCACAAAATAGACTTAATTGAGACTAAGCTTCACTTATTTCATGAGGCCTACTGTCAAAGAATGTTAAAATTCCTATTAAACGTAAAATAAAAATAAAAGACAAAAGGGAGGGCTATTGGTCTTGCTCTCCTCTTATAAATGTTAAAGAAAGAAAAATTAAACCAATTCAACCCAAACCTCCCCCTTTCATTTATATAATAATGCTCCAAAAGTATATATAATAAAAAAAACAAAGGGAGAGCCCATACATAAAGTGCATTGTCCACTTATTGTATTCATGCTCAGATTCCTACGCATTTACGGGGGTTTCCCCTACAAGTCCTTTCCATCTAAAAGTGACTTTAACTTTAACACCATGAGCAGTAACTACCGGTATTTTACTTTTACAAATTTACAGGCATATTACTAATTATTACTTGAGTTCTTCCACTGCCTTTGGGCTAGTATTCATTTCACAACTGAGGGGGATGAGAAAAGGTGCATGATGGCTTCTTTTTTTTCAAAAACACAACATTGCACTTACGACAGCAGGGATGTGAACTGGGACATCACACTCTGTAGTCCTGACGTTTACTAAATAGACTACAACAGTCAAACTCGGATATAACAGGATTGACGGGACAGGTAGTTTTTCCCTGCTATAAGCGAGTCCTGTTATATCCATTATCAAGGGAAACTACCAATACCATTGCACCTTCAAAACAAACCCTTCCTTTCTTGACATCAGTACATGTAGTAGTAGAGGCAGTAGTAGTAGTAGATTGAATGAGTTGTCAAAAACAGTAAGAAATATAAGGTACGTCTAAGGCTGGATGTCTCCTTACTCGAAAGGAATGGTTGTGTGTGTATAGTGTGTTGGCATGTGAAGTGAGCACATCAGTCTTGGTCAGTGAGCTTAGACTTAGACATAGCCGCAGTCTGGCCTAGATCTAGCACTAACTACTACCAGTGTAGTCAGTCACACCATGGGCATGGTCACACACACCCCGCCTCTTGCCTCTCACTCTTAGTTACTCTAACTCTAACGCTTGATTCTCAGTAGGCTTGTGTGTAACAGGAGAGGGCAGTGTGTGTAACGTCATGAGAGTGAGAGAGGCATATGCATAGTGAAAAAAAGTGCATTGCGTGTGTTTGAAAGGTTGTGTTTAGGCCAGCGATCTTACAGAGTGACGAAACTTCTAATTTGAGACAAATTTCATGAATCGAAAGCTACCTCACCCACAGCGGATACCTGTTATATCCAAGTCAATGTAAATTGAACCCTGTTGCAGCCCAGGTTCCTTTTATTGACTCACATAGAGAAAAAACAGGGATTTGATTCATCACTGTTATATCCAAGTTCCTGTTTTAACCGGGAGGGGTGGTGGAGGAGAGGAGGGGAGGGGGAGAGATTTTATCTTAAGCGAGTTTTTATCTTAAGTGGACTCCACTGTACATGCGAGTAAGGCCTGCAATAGGATAAGAATAATGCTAAAACAAAGGAAAAGAACCACTTGCTAAATTCAAGTTAAAAACAATGAATTTAATCTTTTGTACATGTATATATATCAGAGGTAATGAGTATGCCTATTGTTATGAATGACAGATCAAAAGATATTGACAGTCTGGGAAATTCAAGCAAATCTTTCATTTGGGAGGAAAATATACAATATATATGTGTGTATGTATAT
>JBCJKE010118756.1:0-13431 GCA_039654525.1 Melibe bucephala
GATGCATAATCAAACTCAAATGAAATATCCTTTACTCTGGGAGATTTACCTCAGGCATCAAATAGAGGTCTATTATCAGGCTCAACGTATGATTTTAAATATTGTTTTCTTTTGAAGGAATTTGAAGCTAATGATATTTGAATTGTGAATATTATTAAAACTATTAGAACAGAAACAATATAGAAGATAACTCTTTGAGCAAATATTATAGTTCCTGTAGAAAAGTATGCATTCATATATATGGTATCACTTGAGAAATATGCCGCCAAAAGCCCAGAAATAATCAACCCAAGCATGGCTAATTTTGAAAGCAAGTTAACTCTTAGTTTAAAGTGGTATTGCTTTCACCAAGATTTATTTTCAAATGAGCCACCATCATTCTTAGAGTAAAGATTTCTTGTGAACGACATATGAGGAACGATACTCAAGAAACTAAGTGATAATCCAAAAAATACTGTGAAAATTGAAGAAATCAATGATTCGGGAGTAAATATCGGATGATCAGTAAGTTTGGCAGTAGTATCTAGATCTTTACTTACAAATGGAAAGATAATTAATGATAGTAATAACGTCAGCATTCCGATGGTTGTTAGAGAAGAGATTATTATATTTCATATAAAACGTCTTCTTTTTTCAAATAATATAACTCTTGCAAGTCCATTAAATGAAATGTTATTTGGATTAATATGTTTTGAAAGTCTTAGGGGAGTGGCTTTTGTAACTGCAGCGTTTGTTCTAATGAAGTGATAAGTTGGTAGTTCTATTGAAGGATTCTCTTCCGCGCTTGGGTATAGTATATATGTCTTACGTTTTGTGAGTCTGCTAATTGATATAGAGCAGGGGATAGGAGAAATTTCTTGCAATGCAGCCGTCTTGATTCTTACAATTCTAAGTGCGTCTTTAAATGATTTTACTTCTTCAATATCCTTATTATTGAACATCCTAATTACATATTTGTCTTCTGAAATTTCTTTTATTTCTCCGACATATTTGTAATCAAGTGATAATATTCTATTTAATTCTTTTTTGATCATTTTGGATCCCCCCCCTTTTCTTAGGACTTAAGGAGTCCGACTTCAAGTCAAACTCAACTTTTATGTCATCATATATCTTTTTAATTGATCATGTTGGAACAAAAACAAAGTAGTTTAAATTGTCGTTATTCAGCGATGCAAGTGACGCATTCTCATCGAATGAAATATTTTCAAAAGATATCTCATCATTAGTTCTAATTGTTCATTTTGAATTGGTTTGTTTTGGGTAAATGTATCCGTCTTCTTCATCAAAGTTTTGAATGCTACCATCAATAGTATCTTCCATAACATCCTCAATGTCTTTTATAGTGATATAACGCGGGGTTCATTTATTAACTTTTATCTTAAAGTCGTCCTTGATGGTATATCTCGATAAAAAGTCCTTTAGTTTTTTTGGATCAAAACCTATCCTAAAAAGCTTGTACTCTACTCTACTTTCTTCTAACGAGTAGTTATCAGCCGCCTCTAAATACAAATTATATTTTTCATATGTATCGGTTGTTCTAGTGCTAATAATTTTTTGTGGTAATAAACTAGAAATGTTGGAAATTCCTTTTAATGCTGCCAACCACTCCGATGTAGCATCCACAACATCGGCATTAATTCAAGAAGCTTCTTTTTTTAAAAATTCTCCAATTTGCCCCAGAAGCAATGTTCCATCAATATTTGGAAGTATTTCACTTTTTGCATCCATTTGTTTTTGTTTAAATCATATTTGAAAGTCGTTAACCATTTTGGCTAATGTAGGTATAACGCTCGGCTGTTTTAATGAATTTAGATATGATTTCACTTCATCTGATAATTGTGTTGCAGATTCAGGATATTTAGGGTTATGTTTATTGTAAGAATTTTGAATATCTTCAGCAAATGTATATCTTTTCAAGTCTAGTAAATTAATTATTTGATCTAACAAATTAACATTTATTAGTCCTTGGGTGTCGTCATCAAGCGCTCTAGCTTTTTGATGAATATCTCCGCTCAGGAATTTACTGATTGTATTCATGAATATAGAAATGAAATCAATAATTTTTTTACCTTTACCATCAATGTTTTCAACGGTTTTGCCCATTCAATAATCAAACATCTCATTTCAAGAGATAAATTCTTTTGAGTCCATAGTCTTAAAACTTTCTCCATTGAAGTCTCACGATTTCATATCGCCAAATATTTCTTGAATAGTATTCCTGAAGAGTTTTCCATCTTCCCCAATAAAAATATTTTTATTAAAATTAGTCGGATCTATAGCCGCCGTTCTATCAGGATTAGTTGTAATTTTACCTTTTAACGTCTTTATTTTAGAACTATAACCAGTTAAATCATCTAATTTCTGAAGTCTCAAAATATCAAGCAAGACTAAATATTGCGCTTTTGTGTGAGCTAGTGAGTCTTCAAACATAGATAAAGAATCTGCAACTTTTGAAAATACATCACTAAGTTCTTTGGAGTCACTTTTTTCAAGCTCGTGAGTTTCGGCTATCGACTTAACATCATAATTGATATTAACCGGTGAAAAATATAGGACTTCGTTGAAAAATTCATGTTCAATTTTCTCAAGAGAATTTTTACGAAAGGAACGGATGTCATCTTTCATTCTATTCTTAACAGCAAAATAAACCATAGGCGATGCCGCCAGAGCACCGACTGAAAGAGATATTAATCCTGGATATAGGAATTTTTTTCTTCACATGTTTCCTCCTAATAATTTCTAATATTTTGTTTATAATCAAACAATCAAGAAACTTTACCTTCCCCATCAATTTTTATTATGAAGCCTGGATAAAATTCTATGTATGTAACATTATTTTTGTTTTTCCTGATGATATAAGATAATAATTTATTTTCTATATCAGAGAATTTCTTTTCAACTTCGTCTTGTCCCTTATGGAAAAGAACAGATCTCACAGACTTCCCAAATACATATGTTTGTCCAAGTCTAAGAAGATGTTGAGAACGCTTATTATATCATCTGATTAATGAATCTAATGATTCGGGTTTATTTATAAAATCTTTACTCTTTAAACAAGCTTCTGCAAAATAAGTAGTTAATGGTCTAACAATATATGATGACGTTTCTCTTTTATATTCTATTTCCATATCTCTTAATTCGCGAGGTGTGTAGTTTAGTTTATATTTTGATGACCCTATTTTTATTACGCCTTTTTTCATTTTATTTCACCCTCTTTACTTCTTTGCTTATCTTTTGGATAATCTTGTTATTCATTTTTCTAATTTTATCTGACTCATCTTGTCTTATTGCATAGTTAAATTCGGCGGTTTCATGAAGATCTATTTCTTCTGTTTTGAATGACTCATTTTTAGCAACTGTCTTAGCATCTACAACAATTGAATCTAAATTCTCTGCATAGAGGAACAACACTTCAGGAACTTTATCAAATTCACTAGTATTAATAATTCTATCTACATCATGTATAACATCTTCTAATTCAAAGTAGTAACCCTTTTGAGATGTTATTGAGCTAGTTACATGGAAGTACTGAGTAAAGTAATTTTCAAGTTTTTGAGCTCTATTGAAATTTTGTTGTTCATCAAATGTTAATTGATCAATTCCAACAACATCTATTATTTCTTTTAGTCTTGCATGTTCATTAAATAAGGCAATTGTTTGTCTTGCTAGGTTGTAGTGTTTTTCGCCAATTATATTTATATCAATATTTTTTGAATATGAATCCTTGAAGCTTATTGAGGGGTACAACCCTCTAGCCGCTTTTTCTCTAGACAATGATAAGAATGTATCTTGGAATCCACTGATCGCGGTAACTGCAGGATCAGAGAAATCATCTGATGGAACAAAAACTGTTTGAATTGAAGTAATTGACTTATCGCCTTGAGTAAAAATTCTTGATTGGATACTTGCCATTTCAGACTGCAGAGATGGAGCATACCCTTTTTTGGCAGGACGAATCCCTAGTGACAATGAAGTTTCGGCAGAAGCCTGAGCCTGACGATACATATTGTCTATAAACATAAATATTGGGTTACCCTTATTTACAAAATACTCAGCTGTAGTAAGAGCTGTAAAAATTAGATTTGCTCTTGCCGCTGATGTTTCTTCCATTTGGGCATAATACATTATTGATGACTTTAATATTCCAAGTTCTTTTAGTTCTTCAGCCAGCGTTTTCGCTTCACGAGATCTTTCACCTATTCCTGCAAATATATTAATTGGCATATTATTTTTAGTAACTTTTTTGTCCTTTTTTGCCTTTAATTCATTTTCAATAAAAACTTTTGAATTATTAATTAATTCTTGAATTAGGACAGTTTTACCAACTCCAGCTCCACCAAGAATACCCGTTTTAGAACCTACTGTAATAGGGAAAAGAAAGTCTATAATTTTTATACCTGTTCTATACAATTTTTTATTTGTTTGATATTTACTCTTATCACTTGGGTGATAATCAAATTCAATATCTTTAAGATTAAATGTTTTTTTCTTTAAATTTAAAGGGTTGAATACTAAATTACTTTCTAAATCGAACACTCCACCGATGGCAGAATAATCTGCAATAGCTTTTAATGGTAAATCTTTCTTTAAAGCACTGTATTCATCACCTATTTTTATTTCACCATTACCTTGAATAGGAAGGGCGGTAATAGATTTATCTTTATCAACATTAAAGATCATCAACTTAGAACTGTCATTTGAAATAACATTTCTAATGTTTACTTTTGTACTTCCTTTAAAAGGAATGAGTTTTATTGCTTCTCCTTTTATTTCTGATACCTTAAAAACCATATTCTCAACCTCCTATCGATTTGTCTTGAACTTTATTTAATCACTTAAATAATGTTTCAAGAGTGTCTTCATCATAACCAACTGAATAATCATTATTCTTCTTATTGGATCATTCTGAAATTTTATTATTTTGTCTGTCGTAATATCTTGATATTGAAATAAACTTGTTTTCAATATAAAGTTTCAGTGCAGGTCAGTTGATGCTCCCCACTTTAAGGCGCTTCATTTGTTTCTTAATTAATCTATCATACATAGACATTCAAATGAATGATGTGATTAGCAAGTTATTAGATGGGTCAAACAAATCGTTTCAACTCCAATCTATAAATTTTAGAAACATCATTTCGACTTCTAGATTAAATGTGTTTCTTTGTGCTAGTGAAAAAGTTAAAAGATTTTCAAGAGTTTTACCCTTTCTAAGGACTTTTTCAACACTCGGATTGTGCGAAGCGCTAGAGTTACCATATATTTCTTTTAACCCTAAATATTTGTAATAAAATCCTGCTACAGACTTTGCAACTGACACAAAATTGCTTGGCATTGTTGCATATCCAATTCTAGAAATTGATCTACCCAAATTAATCGCAGGGAATTTTTTAGAAGCGGCCATTTTTGAGTCAAGAAGTATTTGGCCATCTGTTATAGAGATAATATTAGAGGCAACAACAGATGAGAAATCTTCTTGATCTACATGTATCAATGGAATCACAGATATACTTCCGCCATTTTTGAAGTTTCCACCTCTTTCGAGCAGTGATGCTTGAACATGGAAAATATCTCCGGGCATCATATCCCTACCGACTGGTCTTTCATTTAAAATTGCTATTTCCGAACAAACCTTGGCATGTGTTGTCATGTTATCTAAAACAACAATTACATCTTTTCCGGCCTTAGATAAGTTCTCCGCCATAGCCATCGCAACATAAGGTGCTAAATATTGTTCAATTTTTGATGCGGGGTTTGAATGAATTAAAATACTTCTTTTTACAGACTTATTAAGTGCTAAATGTTCCCTTATTTGAGACACAGTTTCATGGGTTTCACCAATAAAAGCATAAACAAGATATATATCTTTATCAATTTTAGATGGATTTATAAATAATGATGAGGCTAAATGAGATTTACCCGTTTTACTTTTTCCAACAATGGCAAGTCGCTGCCCTTGAGAAAGAGTATTGAATGCATCTACTGACGGCATCCCTGTCTCAAGTGGTTTTAAAACATTTTCTCTTTTTGAAATACTTTGTTCTTCACCGAAGATTTGTGATTTTTTTCTGACTATTTTTTGTAAATCATCAAGGTGTTCCCCCTTGTATTTATGTCTTATATTCCCTGATGGGTCAATAATAGATCCAAAAAAGTCAGATTTTATAGATATCTCCATGTCAACTGCTAAAACATCAATTGATTGACCAATTGAAAATTTTTCTTTGGTTGAGTCATATATCGTTTTGTATATAAACTCTCTACCTGCTCCTTTTTTAACCTCTTCAACCATACCTAATGATTTGTTATTAAGTTTCAAGACTTGACGAACTGACATCTTTTTTTGAGATGTTATTGTCATAAGCATTGAATTAATAGAAGTAATTTTTGCCTTTGTTTTTATTCCTTTACTGAACATCTTTCTCCTTTTTAAATAAATCTCTACCAAAACTATAGTAAATGCTTTCGAATTTAATCATGGCATCGTCTGCGGATATAAATTGAACATCGATATTTTTGAGTTCTTTTAGAACTTCTTTGTTATTGATGAAATAATTATCAATTTCTTCTCTTGTATATCTTCCACATATTGAAACAATTTCAGTCTGGTTATCTGCTAACCTTTGAAAGATAAGTATTTTCGGGAAAAAACCAATAACTTCTTTTTCTCCGTTTTTCACTCCGATTATTAATGATTCCAAAATTGTTGATGGGTATGAATATTGTCTTTCAGAATCTGTTTTACCTCTTATCTCAAATGTCATATCGTTGTTCAACACTATAATTTTATCAAATTCATATTCTCGATAGATAGCTTCTGGTGAACCCAGTATTGGATTTTCCTGTAAATATGAAAACTTAAATTTCATTTTCGCCTCCTCCGTTGAATGAATTTGATATATCATTCATTTCATCTATCTCGCCATCTATTTTCTCATTTCTAACTTCAATTTCTAAATCTTGGATAGTTTTCTCTAGTTGCTGAACACGTTTCTTTGTTTCAAGTGTGGTTTTACCTAATAGCTTAGAATATGTCTCCATCGTAACTAATCTAATGTATAAAAGAACATCATCGGCTAATCTAACAAATGGTTCGTGACTAACTAATGGTTCGGAAATAATATTGTGTTCTTTAGAATATATATCGTGTAATGAAGATTGGAACTTATCTCAGTTAGTAACTTTGTCCATATTAAGTGAGTGAATAAACTTAGCATTCATTTCTTTTACAAAAAAGTATCTATTATCTTTTGACACAGATATTTCATCCGAATCAAAAACACTGTTTTTAGCAACTATTCTAAATACTGTAAATAGATCTCTAAAAAGGTTATATAGAAATGAATTATATTTTGTGAAATTGATGATAAACTCATTTAAAGTGGTATAGGCTATTAATCTGTCATTTTTCGCTATACCCCTTCTTGCTTCATCAACATCAATCACAAAAAGAGCATCACTTTCTCGGACATCTTTCGAATATTTTTCAATGATATCTTCTTTTTTGAAATCCTGACTTTCATTAGCTACCACAATTTTCAAAATTTTATGTTCATTCTCTTCATCGTGTATTTGTCTTTCGGTTTTTTTATCTCTTTGAGTTTTATATCCTGAGTATCCAATCTGATTACGTTTATGATTTAAGAAGTATGAATAATTAAGACTGTTTACTCAATTGTAAATAGATGAGGCAATACCTTGCTTAAGAACATATGCTACCCTTTCTTTTTGCAGGAGTGTTTTTAATGTGTTTAGTTTATTATTCATTAGTACTTACCTCCCCCATAACGTGAATATCTAGCTGTATTATTTTTTATCCTTCTTCTTAAAACGTTAAATGTGATTGCAATATAAAGTAGCAGAGTAATTATTGTGTATCAATTCTCAGATAGCACTCCGAAAACTAATGATTCTTCTGAAGAATAATTAGCGTAGAAATATCATTTAAAGAGCAGAAACATTAGTGTAACAATTAAAAGCGCACTTATGTATATAGATGCAACTGATGACATATATTTTCATCAAATAATATAGTATGGTAAAACAATAAGAACAATTGAAACACCAGACGCTATTGCTAAATATATTGTGTTTTGTGTTTCTCCACTCACAAAATATTTAACTTCAACAGAAATCAGTAAAAGGAATATTACGGCTATGGAGTGACCTAGAGCTCTTATTATCAAAGAGTATTCAGATTTTCTAAAGTCTATTTCATCATGGCTCTTAATTACTGGTATTGATGCAACAAATGAAATCAATGGGGGCACAAAAGCAAGAGGAATAAATATAACGTCAATCAGTGACATTGAAATTTTAATACCTGTAAAGAATATGTATACAAAAAGAGATATACAAACAATTGACACAAGCATAATAGATGCTAGCGAATATTTTCTAAGTATTGTTGTAGTTGGGGTAGCAAATCCACTTAAAGTGATGAATGTTCTTCAAGATCTTGCTCCTGATCAAACAATAATTATTGCCATTGGAACAATTGCCATAAACGGAACATTTAAGTTGGAAACTAAAATAGTGAACACAAGAAGAAGTAAGTGTGACACAAAGATTAATCAGTATGCTCTTACTATGTCTTTAATTCTTGTATATAGAGTAGGTCTTGCTACTACCGAACCAACTAAGGTTTGAATTTCAAGCTTAGCTGTCAGGTAGTTGACAACTGCTGCAAATATCATAAATAAAACATCGACACCAATCATAATGTATTCGTATGCATGAGGTGATACTAATTTACAATACATTAAAATACCCAATGTTATAACTGCAAATAAATAGAAGAATGAAGTACCCAACCTAACATAACGCGGAGAAAATTTATGTTCATTATGCCTATTTACAATCATAAAAGTAATGGGTATAAATACGAGGTGAGGAATGACTGAATCAAAATGAGAGACATCATAGATATCTGACTTAATAAATTGTCTATCAGGATGAATATCAAATGAAAATATCGCCAGAAATATAGCGGCAGCCATCAAGAAAGACACTACCACAGTATGAGCTAGTTTTCATTTTGATATTCTTAATCTTTGTTCTGTATGGAATGCTAATAACACTATTCATCTCCTCAATTGTAATTTTCTTTAATTCTTAAATAATAGTCTTTAGATATTGTTTCTTTATAAATATTCATGTGATCTGAAATCAATGTATCGGTATTTAGTTTAGATAATGCTTCAATTAATTCTGGAGGGAATAAATCTTTATTATCTTGGTTAGCTAACATGAATTCTAATAATCTATTAAGTTTGGTAAACACTATAGAATCATTAGATATTTTACCATTTTTGCCTTTTAAAACCCAAGCTTTACGAACCTGATCTGATCCTAAAATATGTTCTTTAATATATTCAGAAGAATGAGTTCTTTTTTTGTTGTTGCCAGATAAATCTCCAAAAAGAACTGAGTATTGTTCCCCGGATTCTAATGATCCTGTTTCGGCTGAGTTAATACCTAACCTTGGGATTCTATTTGCTTTAGGTTCCTCAATTATCGTTCTTCCAACACCTATTTTATCTATTCTAGAAAGCTTATCTCTAAGATTTAAACTTGACCTAGTTCAATTTATTCCAGGAATAGATGCATTTGGCTTCGCAATTTTTTCGCCGTTCACATTTTCAAATTTAGGAATCATTATTTTAGATTTTGTATTTGCATAACCATCGGTGATTCAATTTCTTTCATCGCCAGAATATTTTGCTAATATTTCCTCAATTTTTTTCTTAGTATCTGAAATTTCATTATTTAATTCAGCATACTTATTAACTTCTTGCATTTCTATTAAAGAATAAACATTTCCTGTTCCATCACCATTTTCATCGATGTGTTTTCCAATCAATTCTTTAATTTGTTTTTCTCGCTCTTCGAATGGCATTAAAGCACTTCCGATGCTTCTTTTATAATTATCTAAGACTCATGATGCTAATTTTTTATCAAGAGCTATTCCGTCTTTAGGAGCCTCAACTACACCTTTTCCTTCAAGCTCTGCTTTTAATTGCTCTTTTTGAGAAAGTAGTTCTTCTTGTTTTTGTTCGTCATCTCTAAAAGAAATTTCTTCTAAGGTATAAATATTTCCTGAAGCATCACCATAAGGCTTGTAGTTTTCTCCAATAATCGCTTTATCAAGATCAATTGCAGAATAATAGTCTCTAGGATTTACATTTAATATTTTTGAGACTATTTCATCGCGAGGTCCATTAATAATTTGATTAATTTTTACATGAACTTTATATCTATCATCTATAACTTGCTTTTTATTTCCATTTCCATCAATAACGGGGGAACCATCTGCATCTAATACATCTTTATATACGACAGTTTCAGAAATCAAATGATTTCTTTCTATGACTTTAATTTCTGCAGCTAGATCTCTTAGTAAGATTTCATCATCAGAGTACTTAACATCATTTTTAATACCTACTGGAGAAAGATTAATTCCTGCGATTGAATCATCAGTAATTAACTCTTCCTTTGTTCCATCTTTATTAACTTTATATATATTTGCAAAAAGATTATTCTCTTCCATTATCTTTAATTCTTCTTTATATTGATCAAGGAGACGCATTTTGTCTCTTAATTCAATTTCATCATCATTTCAGAATGTTGGTGTATTAAGTCCTTCAAATGCACCGCTATCAATAATTTTTTGAGCTCCCTTTATCACGCCCATTCCTCTTGATTCAATAAATTTATTAAGCGCTTGTTCTGACATTCGTGCAATCTCATTTAAGTCAATAAGACGATCCCTTGCCTCAAAAATTTCCTTACCGTAATAATTATTCGAACCATCTCCTATTTTTTTGACATGTAAAGCGTTGACGTCATCGGGATTATTGGAAGGATTGTGAGCTTCTTCGTTTTCAGGTGCGGGTTTTATTCCTTTATCCACAAATACTTTAATTTCTTTATCAAGTTTGTTTATTAATGCCTTCAACTCTTTTAATCTATCTCTTTTATTAATACTTGACTCCGATCATGTATCTGCTTTACCCGTACCAACGGGTTCTTTATTAAGACCTTCAACAGCTCCATCAGGTGCAGGATCTACGTTATCACTTTCTAACTCCTCAATCTGATTTTTAATATTTGCAAAACGACTAGTTTTTCCCGTGTGGTCTTTTTCTAGGAAAGAGAATAGTAGAGGGTTATTTCAACCTTCTTCTACATTTTTATTTTTTTCATCAATAACCATGGTTCAAGTTTCATCAGTTGTTGCTGAAGGACTCTTTGTCATATTACTTTCAGTATATTTTTTCTTGGCCTTCTCAATAAGGTTCTTTTTATTTTCAATATCAATTAAATACTGTTTGTAGGCTTTAGCATCTTCATATTCCTCTCTTGTATATGTTTTTCCTGATTGATCACCAACTCCATCAATTCTTTTTCCCGACTGTGAAACCACAGCATCTAATGGTGCTGGTTTGACATTTTTAAGAGTATACTCACCACGAGTTTTGATGTTTTCATTCCTCTTATTTGTTAATTCATTTTTTTCTATTAATTTATTAAATAACTCAATATCAAATTCTGAATAAATATTGCCAGAAGCATCTCCGGTTTTTTTTCTATTCAATCCTCAGACTGCATTATCAGGTTTTAAAATTTTCATTTTTTTCAACCACTCTATTTCACTTCCATTTGTACTTGGAAAATTTTTAGAGAGGGCATCTTGATATTGTTTTAGACCATTAGGTCCCATTGCTTTATTAACTAGTTCTTTGAAATTGGAAGCTATTCACGCAAAGTCATTTTGTATATTAGGATCAAAGAACCAATTTGGATATGTATTTCCAGATCCATCGCCTTTGTAATCGTTTGTATTTTCAGTGTTTTGGCCAATTCTTTCTTGCATTAAGTCTACAAGAAAATCAATCTGGGGGGAATTTGAATTACTATTAATTCCATCATATGCCATGCCTCCAGAAAATTCTATTCCTGTCTGATTCCATTTTGTTCATGACCTATAATCAGTGTATTTTGCATTAGCAAAATAGTCAGGCTGATTTTTATAGCCATTATTAATATAATCCTCTCTTTTATTTGAAAATTTGTTTCCTTTTCCTGCATTTGGGTTATAAACATTAACAAACATGTTGTCAAAATTATTCATTTCCAAATTATCAATCACATTGGATCTTCCATTCAAGTCACTAATAAAGTTTTCGACTTCAGTTTTAGACATCTCGGCAGTCATTGAAGTGGCTTTAATGAATGTATTTATCGCGTCATTAAATGGAAGTGTTTCTTCGGTGAAACTTGACCCATCCTCTTTTTTGTAAATCCTTGTAAGTAGACCTCTAATTTTTTTATAATTCTCAGACAAGGTAATTTCATTTGGCGTTCCATCGAGATGAGCATTTCTCGCTTTTAATCATTTATATGTTAATGCGACATTATTAATCAGCTCTATTTTCTCAAAAACATATTTAGAATCATTTCAAAAGTCTGTAGATTCTATTTTTAAATCTTTCATTCTTCACAGCAGTGTTTTGACAGGCATGTTTTCAGAATCTTGATATGGTTTAGATTTCGAATCATTAACAAGTACTTCGGGATTCTTAATTAAGTCTTTAAGCTTATTTACTATTTTATTAATATTTTCTGTAGTATATCCTCTGCTAGCACTAAAAGCAATCTTGAATCATTCATTTATATATTCTTCTTCTTCTTTTATAGATTCTTCAGATAAAAATTTCTTTTGTCAATTCATGATTGCATACTCGTTTGAAATTCCTTTCTTCATAAATCTCGAACCTGTTTTTTCGAATTCTTCCTTTGCTTTCTTTGTTTTTTCAGCAAGGGATTTTAATTTATCCAATTTTTTTGCCATTTTTATTAAACGAATAGGTGTATATTTATGCTTGTCTTCATATGCTACATATTCATACTTATATCCCTTGACATGCATGTCTATATGTCTGTTTCTTAACTCATCTAATTTTTTCTTGGCGTCTGAAACATCATATTTAGAATTATTTTTATTTTTTAATCATGCCCTGTATTTATTGAAAAATAAAATTTTAGGATCGGTAGCTTTGTATTCATTACCAGACTGATCTCCAATTCCTGGTCTATTCATAAGAGAACCGTTATTGTCATTTAACTTTGATCCTTTTGGTCAATTTTTATTAATGATTTCACGTACATTATCAACAATCATAACCCTCTTTGTCACCTTAGAACGAGTTTGTGAAAATTGAGAATCGTTTCTTAATGCATCTTGAAGAGGTTTGATTTTTGAATCATAGGCATCGATAATTAATTGATCGTATTTATTTGATGTTCCATCTCCTAGAGCACGCTTGTTAACACCTTTCAACAGAGATTTGCCCTCTACATAGTCAAGGAAAGCAGTTTTTCCTTTTAGAACGTTGATCATTGCAATAGCAGAAGCAGGTAGTAGGTGCTTTT